>JAJHIY020001340.1:565000-680000 GCA_022114975.2 Lampris megalopsis
AGATGGTTCAATTATTGTACATCATTGGAGAGAGTAGGCACTGCCCATCAAAGTTAGTTCATCCCATAGAGCAGATACTTCTACATAATCTGGACAGACTTCAGCCTGAGGAGGTTGGTGCCGTATGCTTAGCGCTATTCAAATCCCAGACGTCACTTTCTGAGAGTACAGTAAAATACTTAGTGGATAAAGCCTACTCTCTTGCTGAGGAGGTGAGTGACTTTGCTATGGTGAACGTGCTGAAACTGCTGCGTTTTAGTTACTTGGATCATAGGGGATGGCTGCAGGTCATGGTACAGGAGGTGCCTCGACGGGCCCCTAGAATGGATGTCCAGGGGCTGATGCATGTGGCACTGGCCTGCTCTGCATTGCATTATCGCAATGACTGCATTCTTCTTGCTATAGCAGAAAGAATTCCATCTTTGGCACCCAGCTGCAGAAGTAAAGACTCCTCCAAGCTCCTGTGGGCCTTTGGCACATTGGGTGTCCTGCCTAGCCAGTGCACAGACTTCTATCCCAGCCTTACTGAGGCCCTGAGACAGAGGAAATCAGAGTTCCAGCGCTACCCTGAACATCTTTTATCAGGCCTTCTAGGGCTGGCCTTTGTCTCCCAGTTTCCGGAGGATCTGCTAGCATTTGCTTTGAGTCCTGAATTTGTCAACTTATCAATGAGAAACTCACAGCTGGAGTTAAAAAAAGACTTGTTCACCTTAGATGAGACTGTAGCTCTGGAGCTGCCTCACTTTACTGGCCCACGGTTAAGTTCTGAACTGTGTGATGAGGTGACAAAACTGCTGTGGAATTATGCCCAATCAGATGTATGCCAGAAACCGGAGGTTTTGCAAGCAGAATGTTTACTGCAGGAACTACTGGGAGGAGAGGAATTTGTAGTAAAACGAATGATTCTTCCACACACCCGGTCTATTGACTTGGAGGTGCATCTTGATTCCAGTGGAGAGCCAATACCTGTGAAAAAACCCATTCAAGATGCATCCTCTTCAGGAAAGAAGTCTTATACCAGTCGCCTTAATGGAGGCTGGGAAAGAGTAAACTTAGAGGTAGCACTCACTGAGGAGCTCCTTGCACAGTTAACAAATTCCAAAGGAACTATAGACCATTTTACCCCACCTTCTGCATATCATTCATCACTTCTTCACAGAAAAGATCTTGATAAAGCATCAAGGCTACTGGGTGCAGAGTTGGACCCGACTAATGGCTTTTCAAAAGTGTGTAAGCAACCCAGCACCCATAGGATCTTGCACAAAGCCACAGTTAAGTTAGCTATCCAGGTCTCTAATAGGAACCATTACTGTTACCAATCTCAGCAGCTGCTTGGCCTTCATGCCATGAAGAGGAGGCAGCTCAAGGTGGCTGGCTACAGGGTATTGGAGTTGCCTCCCTGGGAGTGGTTTCCACTGTTGAGGAAGAGCCGTGCTGAGAAACTAGCATATCTGCACTGTAAGATTTATAGCAGTCTTAATTCAGCTTAAGTCTGTCCCTCAAGAGAGATCACTGTAAATATCTGCTTTCCCCCGTCATAAAAATTTAATTGCAAATAAAGCATTTCTGATTTTTGTCACTGTGTTGTCAATAATCAGTGTGTATGTGACTGGTTGTCTTGAGTATATGCGAAGCATCAAAGAAGCTGTTAAGTGTTTAAGAGGTAGAAAGGGAGATGATCAACTGTAGCAAACACTAACATTTTACTTCAGTTGCCGTGATGAAGGCTTGTCATGTACTTACCTTTCACAGGCTGGCTACATGAGCGTTTCTGGGACACTTGTTACTCAAAAGTAAGTGGATATGGTAATATGACTGTACAGGTTATAAAGTAAAAAAAAAAACAATTGAAAGATTGGCCAATATCATGTGTACTTCATTGACCATTTTAAGATGACGGTGCATATCTGCCTTTCACGTTAAAGATTATTATTTACCAGATTATCCATTGAATAGTTCAAACATCCTCGTGATCTTTATTTTCCTAATGACTCCAGTGCGTTAGTAGAATGAGAGATAGGACTTCCTCTCTTCCCCACATCGACTTCTGCCCACGCTGCTTGGCCAGATATGCGTGTAAATGTTCCTTTTAGGTGATGCATGCAGGCAGCTCCCATGTCCTTCATTGTTTCAGAGTTGGATTTAAAGAGTGGATCATGGGCTCTGATAGGAATTTCACACGTCCAGTTTGTGATGGACTGCATCCGCAGGAATGTGGATCCATGCAGACTGCATCTGAACTTTCATACAATCAGCTTGAATTCCCCACAGCAACAAGCAGAAAGAGCACCCGCACTTGCCAATTGTTATTCATTAGATCAGTTTTATAAATATGGATGCGTACTGATCCCCGGAATTTTTCCAAAACGCCAAGTCAAGGTGGAGATTTTTGTGTGTGCAAAATGTTCCATTAATCACTACTGCCCATGTAGCTAGAGAACTGCAGGGGAAGGAGTGATCCTCCAGTTGGTGGGATCGCATGGTGAACGATATCCGTAGGTAGAGAGACTGGCAGGAAAACGTCAGGAAGTGTCAGTTCACTTGAGTTTATATGCAACAAGCTATAATGTTAGAAGTTTTCATAGCCCTGTCAAGAGAAAGAAAGTTCTAGACCAACTGAAACAAGCGAATTGTCAGGTAGCATTCCTACTGAACACAGACATCACAGTTGCACAGTTTCTGCAGCATTTATTTGAGTGTGCTGGGTCATTTAGCCACTATTTCTGGTGTCTTTGGTGGTTTTCTGGTGTTTTTTGTTTTGTAACTTCCTTTTGTTAAGTTATCTGTAAACCAATCTGTAAGGCAGTTGGAGGATACAATAAGGGATTTAGAAAAACAACATGAATGAGCCGCCTCACTTAGTCTTACTAGAACTCTTAATGCAGTCCGTAGAGAACTTAACCGCTTGTTATCAGAGAAGACAGAGGGAAGCTTAAGATTCACTAACCAGCAATATCATGGATATGGTAACAGAGCAAGTAGATTATTGGCATATAGACGGAAAAAACAGTAATCATCTAACATAGTGCATAGAATAAAATCCATGTTACTGTAATCATGATAGTACCTGCTCTTTACTGCCTAAATAATCATGATGACATTTGAAATAATCATGATAACAGTTGAAAATCAATTCCCTGTCTATGAGGCCTTTTGATGCCGGAGGCTGTTTTTATTAGACTGAATTATTTTTATCAGACTGGATTATTTTTATTAGACTGAGTTGTTCAATTAAACTGAATTATTTTTATTAGACTTAATTATTTTGATCAGACTGAATTATTTTTATTAGACTGAATTGTTTTTATTTGACTGAATTGTTTTTATCAGACCGAATTATTTTTATTAGACTGAATTAATTTATTAGACTGAATTATTTGTCTTAGACTGAATTATTTGTATTAGACTGAATTATTTTTATCAGACTGAATTATTTTTATTAGACTGAATTATTTTATCATACTAAATCATTTTGATTAGACTGAATTATTTTTATTAGACCGAATTATTTTTATCAGACCGAATTGTTTTTATTAGACTGAATTACTTTTTGTCAGACCGAATTATTTTATTAGACTGAATTATTTTTATTATAGATTGAATTATTTGTATTACACTGAATTATGTTTATTAGGGTGAATTATTTTGAGAAGATTGAATTATGTTTTACCAGAGTGAATTATTTTGTTAGACCGATTTATTTTTATTATACTAAATTATTTTATTAGACTGAATTATTTCATTAGACTTAATTTTTTTTATTAGGCTGAATTATTTAGAGCAGACTGAATTATTTTTAACAGACTGAATTATTTTGTTAGACTGAATTATTTAATCAGACTGAATTATTTAATCAGACTGAATTATTTTTATTTGACTGAATTATTTTTATTAGACTGAATTATTTAATCAGACTGAATTATTTTTATTAGACTGAATTATTTCATTAGACTTAATTATTTTTATTAGGCAGAATTATTTTGAGCAGACTGAATTATTTTTGTCAGACTGAATTATTTTATTAGACTGAATTATTTCATTAGACTTAATTATTTTTATTAGGCTGAATTATTTTGAGCAGACTGAATTATTTTTATCAGACTGAATTATTTTCATCAGACTGAATTATTTATATTAGACTGAATTATTTTATTAGAATGCGACCCGACCCCGGAAAAGCGGGAAAGGGACTAGACGAGATGAGATGAATTATTTTATCAGACTGAATTATTTTTATTAGACTGAATTATTTTATCATACTAAATCATTTTCATTAGACTGAATTATTTTTATTAGACCGAATTATTTTTATCAGACCGAATTGTTTTTATTAGATTGAATTACTTTTTATCAGACCGAATTATTTTATTAGACTGAATTATTTTTATTATAGATTGAATTATTTGTATTAGACTGAATTATGTTTATTAGGGTGAATTATTTTGAGAAGATTGAATTATTTTTTACCAGACTGAATTATTTTGTTAGACCGAATTATTTTTATTATACTAAATTATTTTATTAGACTGAATTATTTCATTAGACTTAATTTTTTTACTAGGCTGAATTATTTTGAGCAGACTAAATTATTTTTAACAGACTGAATTATTTTTTATCAGACTGAATTATTTTATTATACTGAGTTATTTCTATTATACTAAATTATTTCATTAGACTGCATTATTTTTAACAGACCGAATTATTTTATCAGACTTATTTTTTTTATCAGACTGAATTATTTAATCAGACTGAATTATTTTTATTTGACTGAATTATTTTTATTAGACTGAATTATTTAATCAGACTTAATTATTTTATTAGAATGAATTATTTTATTAGACTGCGACCCGACCCCGGAAAAGCGGGAAAGAGATGAGACGAGATGAGATGAATTATTTTATCAGACTGAATTATTTCTGTTACACTGAATTATTTTTATCAGACTGAATTATTCTATCATACTAAATCATTTTCATTAGACCGAATTATTTTTATCAGACCGAATTGTTTTTATTAGACTGAATTACTTTTTATCAGACCGAATTATTTGATTAGACTGAACTAGTTGTATTAGACTGAATTATTTTTATCAGACTGAATTATTTTATTAGACTGAATTATTTCATTAGACTTAATTATTTTTATTAGGCTGAATTATTTTTATTAGACTGAATTATTTAATCAGACTGAATTATTTTTATTAGACTGAATTATTTCATTAGACTTAATTATTTTTATTAGGCAGAATTATTTTGAGCAGACTGAATTATTTTTGTCAGACTGAATTATTTTGTTAGACTGAATTATTTAATCAGACTGAATTATTTTATTAGACTGAATTATTTTATTAGACTGCGACCCGACCCCGGAAAAGCGAGAAAGAGACTAGACGAGATGAGATGAATTATTTTATCAAACTGAATTATTTTTATTAGACTGAATTATTTTATCAGACCGAATTATTTCATCAGATTGAATTAATTTTATTACACTGAATTATTTTTATCAAACTGAATTATTTTATCATACTAAATCATTTTCATTAGACTGAATTATTTTTATTAGACCGAATTATTTTCATCAGACCGAATTGTTTTTATTAGACTGAATTATTTTTATTATAGACTGAATTATTTGTATTAGACTGAATTATGTTTATTAGAGTGAATTATTTTGAGAAGATTGAATTATTTTTTACCAGACTGAATTATTTTGATTGACCGAATTATTTTTATTATACTAAATTATTTTTATTAGACTGAACATTTATAACAGACCGGATTATTTTATTAGACTGAATATTAGACTGAAGTTTTTTATCAGACTGAATTATTTAATCTGACTGAATTATTTTATTAGACTGAATTATTTTATTAGACTGCGACCCGACCCCGGAAAAGCGGGAAAGAGATGAGACGAGATGAGATGAATTATTTTATCAGACTGAATTATTTTTATTAGACTGAATTATTTTTATCAGACCGAATTATTTAATCAGATTGAATTATTTTAATCAGACTGAATTATTTTATCATACTAAATCATTTTTATTACACTGAATTACTTTTATTAGACTGAATTACTTTTTATCAGACCGAATTATTTTATCAGACTGAATTATTTTCATTAGACTGAATTATTTTGGTCAGACTGAATTATTTTTATCAGACTGAATTATTTTATCAGACTAAATTATTTCATTAGACTGAATTATTTTATCAGACTGAATTATTTTTATTAGACTGAATTATTTTTATCAGACTGAATTATTTTATCATACTAAATCATTTTCATTACACTGAATTATTTTTTATTAGACTGAATTACTTTTTATCAGACCGAATTATTTTATCAGACTGAATTATTTTTATTAGACTGAATTATTTTGATCAGACTGAATTATTTTTATCAGACTGAATTATTTTATCAGACTGAATTATTTCAATAGACTGAATTATTTTATCAGACTGAATTATTTTAAAAGACTGAATTATTTTGATCAGACTGAATTATTTTGATCAGACTGGATTATTTTATTGGACTTAATTTTTTTGATTAGACTGAATTATTTTGATCAGACTGAATTATTTTATAAGACTGAATTATTTTGATCAGACTGGATTATTTTATTGGACTTAATTTTTTTGATTAGACTGAATTATTTTGATCAGACTTAATTATTTTTATTAGACTGAATTATTTTGATTAGACTGAATTATTTCTTATTAGACTGAATTATTTTTATCTGACTGAATTATTTTTATTAGACTGAATTATTTTTATCAGACTGAATTTATATCTCTGACTGCTTAGTGGTGATTCCTCTGAGTGCAACAGCCCAGACAGGAGTTTTCGAGGCAGGCTTTGTTTAGGGCACCTTTTCCAGCTACTTCCCCAGCTGGGGTGAGCAGAGTGGATCCTAAATAGGGCTGCTCAGTCGTGGGTGCAGCTGCCGAAAAGCTCTTTCTGCCTCAGCCCAAGAGCTTACTGACTGAATCAGGCACCCACCGCCTGTGTGTCAGGTTGTGGCTAGAAGCTGCCAGACTTCACGGTCCTGCTTCCGTCACCACTTTGTCCGGGATGTTAAACGGTCTGATTCCCTTTCGGAAGGATGCCTGTGCGTGGAATCTTTTAATGTGGGGAGGCTGGTGCACAGGCAGCCTCCACACAGTCCTTGGCATAGAAAGGCCGGGATCCAGTGGCATGGAAACCAAGACAACTGGGGGCCCTTCTTTGCTGCAGCCTTTTTCCGCCTTTGCGGCCGTTGTGGTGCTCCTCACAGCCACCATCATCCACAGTACAGAAAAGGACAGATACTGCTGGCTGGACGTCATCTTGTCCTCCCTCTCACATTGTATTTGTTCACCCATCACCTGCATTCAACTCACCATCACCTGCATTAAGCTCACCTGCACCTGCATTAAACTCACCATCACCTGCATTAAGCTCACCTCCACCTGCATTAAACCTGCATTAAACTCACCATCACCTGCATTAAGCTCACCTGCACCTGCATTCAACTCACCTGCACCTGCATTAAACTCACCATCCAGTCTGTCCCTGGCTAGTGGATGTTGACATTTAGAGTCTGTGCTGTTTGATTAAAATAATAGTAATGATGTATTGCAGCAGTGACATTTTCTTCATGTTGTGTCCCTGCCTAATTCAGGATCATGGGGTTGCTGAAGCCTATTACAGTATGCACATCAGGAAACCTGTATAGTTGAGTTTTCCAGTCATGGAAAACTACTTGAAAAATGATAAAATTGAGTGTCCTGGAAGTATTATCGAGGTCATGGAAAATGATAAAGCTTGGTTATAGAACCATATTTTAGCCGGTGAGCTGTCACGCCAGGGTTTGAAGTTTGGGCGCCGTGTTCGGTGACCAGCTAACGTCACACAGTCTGTGTAGAGACTACTGAGATGTTTAATACTGCATGATACGTTCTTCTGTCAGCAACACTTATCATGGACATCCAAGCACGAGTCATGGAAAATGCCCTGGAAAAGTCCTGGAAAATGATTTCCTAAAAAGAATGGAAATCCTGAGCAGGGAGGTGTATTGATGAGAGGTCGACCTTTGACCGGAGGACCTGGGTCAAAGGTCACTCTACTGATGTGCCTTTGCGCTGGCATTAAACCCTTACCAGCTCTAGAGAAACTGTTTTATATCTCACCATGCCCTTTGACCCCCCCTCCCCCTGTGGTTGGGGTGAGAGGGACGATCATCTCCCTGAAAGCTACAACAAATGACCCCAGGATTAATCTCAAAATAACTTCAGTAATTCCAGGCTGAGTAGAAGTGACTCGTAGCTTCACTCAGCAGAAAAAATAAAAATAATTCAGCATGTACCAGTATGGACAGCAGAGGGCGCTGTGCAGCTTACAAACGTTTCCGCCTCATGTGTGAGGCAGCGTGTGGGAGGGAGATGGGGAGCAGCCCAGTGGGCAGTAGAGGGCAGTCTAGAGTCATCACACCGCTGGCTGAGGACCACAGAAGAGACCCAGGATCTGCAGAGGCAGGGACGGCAGGAGAGAGCGCGGGAAAAAATGAATAAAAACAAAAAGACGTCCTGACCAGAGGGGGCAGTGTTGTCACGCTGTTGGTTTGCATGGAGTACAAAGTGAGAGGAATGAATGAAGGAGAGTTCAGCGGCTGTTTGACTGAGGAGTCAGTTCAGAGGTCAGCGTGTGGGAACAACAGAGACACGTGACAGGGATACGCGACTTGAAAGGCGGCACACACACACACACACACACACACACATATATGTGTGTGTGTGTGTGTGTGTGTGTGTGTGTGTATGTGTGTGTGTGTGTGTGTATGTATGTATATATATGTACGTGTGTATATCTACAGTGCATCCGGAAAGTATTCACACCCCTTCACTTCCCCCACATGTTGTTATGTTACAGCCTTATTCCAAAATGGATTAAATTCCTTTCTTTCCTCATCAATCTACACACAATACCCCATAATGACAAAGTGAAAAAGGTTTTGTAGACATTTTTACAAATGTATTAAAAATAAAAAACTGAAATATTGCATGTACATAAGTATTCACAGCCTTTACTCAGTACTTGGTTGAGGCACCCTTGGCAGCGATTACAGCCTCAAGTCTTCTTGGGTATGAAGCTACAAGCTTGGCACACCTATATTTGGGGTATTTCTCCCATTCTTCTCTGCAGATCCTCTCCAGCTCTGTAAGGTTAGATGGGGAGCGTCGCTGCACAGCTATTTTCAGGTCTTTCCAGAGATGTTCACTGGGGTTCAAGTCTGGGCTCTGGCTGGGCCACTCAAGGACATTCACAGACTTGTTCCGAAGCCACTCCTTCGTTGTCTTGGCTGTGTGCTTAGGGTCGTTGTCGTGTTGAAAGGTAAACCTTCGCCCCAGTCTGAGGTCCTGAGCGCTCTGGAGCAGGTTTTCATCAAGGATCTCTCTGTACTTTGCTCCATTCATCTTTCCCTCGATCCTGACTAGTCTCCCAGTTCCTGCCGCTGAAGAACATCCCCACAGCATGATGCTGCCACCCCCATGCTTCACTGTAGGGATGGTATTAGCAAGGTGATGAGAGGTGCCTGGTTTCCTCCAGACGTGACGTTTGGCATTCAGGCCAAAGAGTTCAATCTTGGTTTCATCAGACCAGAGAATCTTGTTTCTCATGGTCTGAGAGTCCTTTAGGTGCTTTCTGGCAAACTCCAAGCGGGCTGTCATGTGCCTTTTACTGAGCAGAGGCTTCCGTCTGGCCACTCTACCATAAAGGCCTGATTGGTGGAGTGCTGCAGAGATGGTTGTCCTTCTGGAAGGTTCTCCCATCTCCACAGAGGAACGCTGGAGCTCTGTCAGAGTGACCATCGGGTTCTTGGTCACCTCCCTGACCAAGGCCCTTCTCCCCCGATTGCTCAGTTTGGCAGGGCGGCCAGCTCTAGGAAGAGTCCTGGTGGATCCAAACTTCTTCCATTTATGAATGATGGAGACCACTGTGCTCTTCGGGACCTTCAAAGCTGTAGAAATGTTTTTGTACCCTTCCCCAGATCTGTGCCTCGATACAATCCTGTCTCGGAGGTCCACAGACAATTCCTTTGGCTTCATGGCTTGGTTTCTGCTCTGACATGCACTGTCAACAGTGGGACCTTATATAGACAGGTGTGTGCCTTTCCAAATCATGTCCCATCCATTGAATTTACTAGAGGTGGACTCCAATCAAGATGTAGAAACATCTCAAGGATGATCAGTGGAAACAGGATGAACCTGAGCTCAATGTTGAGTGTCATAGCAAAGGGTGTGAATACTTATGTACATGCAATATTTCACTTTTTTATTTTTAATAAATTTGCAAAAATTTCTACAAAACCTTTTTCACTTTGACATTATGGGGTATTGTGTGTAGATTGATGAGAACAAAAAGGAATTTAATCCATTTTGGAATAAGACTGTAACATAACAACATGTGGGGAAAGTGAAGGGGTGTGAATACTTTCCTCATGCACTGTATATATCCCACCTCATATATATATATGTGTGTGTGTGTGTGTGTAGTGGTGTTTACAGGGCAGTAGTTTTCCATTACAGTGGTAACAATAAGTTTTGACTGCATGGCTCATGTCACGTGGTGTTGTACTTGCAGGCCTGGTGGTCCCGTGCAGACTGCTGTCCTCCATTAAGTCTCAAGCCTAGACCAGCAAACACTCAACAAGACAACATGTCCTACTGTCTGTGAATGTTCTCATTCATCCAGGTCATGGTTATCCAAAGGAGTTTGAATCAAGTGCAACTGGACTTGGTATATATCCGTGAAGACGTTGGGCCTGAGTGCTGCACTCAGGCCCAACGGGAAGAACACAAACACCTGAGGGGAGCTTTAAAAACCTGCGGCTACCCCAGTTGGACCTTTGTGAAACCTGCAACACGTTCCAGAAAGACCAACCAGGTGAGCGACGAGGAGAAGAGGAACAGAAGGAAGAGCACAGTCATCCCGTATGTTCAGGAGAATTTTCAACAAACACCGCATCCCGGTATACTTCAAACCCAGCAACACACTCCCACAAAGACTGGTTCATCCCAAAGACCGGGTACCACACACCCGGAACAGCAGTCTGGTGTATGCTGTACAATGCAATGAGGACTGCACTGACCTATACATAGGAGAAACCAAACAACCACTACACAACCGGATGGCCCAACACAGAAGGCCACACTCCTCAGGACAAGACTCAGCAGTCTACCTACACCTAAAGGAGAAGACACACTCCTTCCAGGACAGCAACGTACACATTTTGGACAGGGAAGATAGATGGTTTGAAAGAGGGGTGAAGGAAGCCATCTATGTGAAACTGGAAAAACCATCCCTCAACAGAGGAGGAGGTCTGCGACACCACCTATCTCCCACTTACAATGCCGTCCTTTCATCTCTACCCAGGAGACTCAAGAAGCCTAGCCTCCAAGAACAACAGTCGCTCACTAACGGCTCCAACCACTCTCATGACCACTGAACAAGGAAGTCGAGACTAACACCCCCAACCACCGTCGCTACTAAACATCGGAACACAAAGAGCCATGGACATCTATAGCTCTGACAACGACTCCTAGAGGATAAATGCTGAGTCTCATCAGCAGCCAGTCAGTCTAGCTTGGTCTAGTCAGAAAGGCAGAACTGAGGAAGCCTCTTGGATGAGAGGCGACACGTCTTCACGGATAAATACCAAGTCCAGTTGCACTTGATTCACCTCCTTTAGATGACATATCATACTCTTCATGATGCCCGATGGTGTTTTAAGCCCCCAACTAGTCTTCAAGGCAGCGCTGCATGGAAGGCACTCCCCGCCCCCTACAGTTTCAGCCAATCACAGCACTGGCGCTAGATTTCCAACTTTTTCCCTCCTCCTGCGGTGAAGGAGTTCGACTCAACGTTGGTAAGGTAATGGTAATGGTAATGGTAAGGTAATGGTAATGGTAAGGTAATGGTAATGGTAATGGTAATGGTAATGGTAAGGTAATGGTAATGTTAAGGTAATGGTAATGGTAATGGTAAGGTAATGGTAATGGTAAGGTAATGGTAATGG
Source organism: Lampris megalopsis (assembly GCA_022114975.2). Classification (NCBI taxonomy): domain Eukaryota; kingdom Metazoa; phylum Chordata; class Actinopteri; order Lampriformes; family Lampridae; genus Lampris; species Lampris megalopsis. The sequence continues at coordinate 577,065 of JAJHIY020001340.1, forward strand.
TAATGGTAAGGTAATGGTAAGGTAATGGTAATGGTAAGGTAATGGTAATGGTAAGGTGATGGTATGGTAATGGTAATGGTAATGGTAATGTTAAGGTAATGGTATGGTAATGGTAATGGTAAGGTAATGGTAATGATAATGGTAATGGTAAGGTAATGGTAATGGTAAGGTAATGGTAATGATAATGGTAATGGTAATGGTAAGGTAATGGTAATGGTAAGGTAATGGTATGGTAATGGTAAGGTAATGGTAATGGTAATGGTAATGGTAAGGTAATGGTAATGGTAATGGTAAGGTAATGGTAATGGTAAGGTAATGGTAATGGTAATGGTAAGGTAATGGTAAGGTAATGGTAATGGTAATGGTACGGTAATGGTAAGGTAATGGTATGGTAATGGTAATGGTAAGGTAATGGTAATGGTAATGTTAAGGTAATGGTAATGGTAATGGTAAGGTAATGGTAATGGTAAGGTAATGATAAGGTAATGGTATGGTAATGGTAATGTAATGGTAATGGTAAGGTAATGGTAAGGTAATGGTAATGGTAATGGTAATGGTAAGGTAATGATAATGGTAATGGTAATGGTAAGGTAATGGTAAGGTAATGGTAATGTGTAGGGACCCTGACAATACTACGAGCAAAGTGCCAGGTTGTGTCGAGCCTTCTGAGTATTTTCAGAATAGCGTTTTCATGTGTACTAGCAGTAGAGCTAGTAGTGCCCCCTAGCGCATCATTCGAAAAGCCATTTCTCCTGAAAACAAAACAAACGTCAACCTTAAAAGTGCCGCGTTTGACGTAAATATCCTTTTAAACGAACGTTTGACTCGTGTACATTCCCAGAAAGAGCCCAGCTTGCATTTTGGCGACAGTTGTGCTTTAACTTTCTTTGGGTGGTTCTGAGAGCGACTGAGCAGTGCTGCTGCTGCTGCTGCTGCTGCTGGGTCTGCCAGGCCGCTTATCTACACCACTGCGGGGCAAGCCGGATGTCAGGGAGCTGCACCAAGGCGTGGTTGAGTGGGTGTCTTCCCAAGCTCCTCCAGGCACCCAGCTGGCGCTAGGTAAGTTGGAAGACATCTGGACATAGCAGCCAAGTAAGTTAAAGCACAACTGTCGCCAGAACGCAGGCGAGGCTCTTTCTGGGAATGTACACGAGTCAAACGTTCGTTTAAAAGGATATTTACGTCAAACGCTGCACTTTTAAGGTTGACGTTTGTTTTGTTTTCGGGAGAAATGGCTTTGTAAGCGAGGGTTTGCAGATGTCGCCTACACGGTACGAGACTATAAAATAACAAATACGGAGGCTCCACTTTCCCACGAGGCCCACTTGATTTGGATGCTTCCCCAACAGAACTCCACAGCAACAACACTGCGTACAGCACTTCCGCTCTCTCTTCGGCCTTCAAAATAAGAGCTCAAGGCATATACTGTGGCGACAGCTTATAACAGGAACTTAAACTCACTAACAGGCAAGTCCAGAAAAACAGGTTACATACCTCCCCTCCTACAAAAAGAAACGTCCTCGTTTCAAAACAGTAACACTGTAAGGGCAAAACCACAGGCCCGTCCAAAACATTATCAACCTGTCCTCCTCAATAGACATATATAAAGCAGAAAACACACCCTGAAATAAAAAAAAGTGCATATCAATCTGCGAACCCCAGAAGGAACCCAACACCATAAAACAAAAGCTTAACAATAACATTATGCATGTTATTCCTCACCCCACTGCACAGTCTCAATAAAGTATGCCACACTATGCCCCACGTAGACCGGAAAGTTCTGATACACCATCGCATCCAGACATACTATATACATACGAGAAGACAAAAATGTACCATCACAGTAAAAAACATGTCAAGTGACCTCGACAACATTCAACAGACATTCCACCAGTCATATTGACTTGTCTGTGATGTTTCTTGTTTTTGGTTGTTTCACAAACAGCTAACCAAACGTGACAAAGTCCTTGAAACGAACTGGTTTTCTCACAGTCCTCCCAGAACGAGCAACAGCCTGTAGTGGCTCACTGGTGCCTGTCATCCGAACAGTCCCTGTGTCACCAGAGGCCAGCGGCTCCTCAGCCACAAAGTCCCTCTCTGGCAACCCCTCGTCCTGCAGCGAGGGAGCATGAAGAGGAGAAACCGGCAGGCTACCTGAAAAACCAGCAGCCACCGGTAGTGTATATGGTTTCAGTCTATCGTAATGGACGACCTGCCCCTGTCCATCAAAGTCCAAAGGGCTGCCAATATGATAGGTGAGTCCAGGTTCCCCCTCAGAGCCCAACACAGACAGGACCCTGTAGGGCCCCTTCCAGTGGGGAGCAAGTTTCATACGGTCCTCTGTCGGATTATGCAGCCATACCAGATCCCCTTCTGCATACGGCTGGTGACGGACCGTTCCATCATAGTACAACTTCTGCTTCTCGTGAGCGTCAGCGCCACCCTGCCTGGCACCAGCAAAAGCAGTCTCCAGCCTCTCTGCCAGAGAGGCCACAAAGTCAGCATGAGAAAGAGGTAAGTCCGAACGCACCAACTGAGATGGCACCAACACATCCAACTGAGATGGCACCAACACATCCAACTGAGATGGCACCAACACATCCAACTGAGATGGCACCAACACATCCAACTGAGATGGCACCAACACATCCAACTGAGATGGCACCAACACATCCAACTGAAATGGCACCAACACATCCAACTGAGATGGCACCAACACATCCACTGGAGCACGAGCCTCCCGTCCGTGAGTTAGATAATATGGAGTGTAGTTGGTGCAGGCAGGAACAGATGTGTTATAGGCGAAAGCCACCTGTTTCAGATAATCGTCCCACTCACCACCACAGGCGAGCAATGATTTGGCCAGCTGGTCAATGAGGGTGCGATTAAAGCGTTCAACCATTCCGTCCGACTTGGGATTATAAGGTGTAGTGCGTGTTTTCTTAATTCCCAGGAGCTGACACAGTCTTTGAACAATCTCAGCTTCAAATTGCCGGCCCTGATCACTGCGGACCACTTCAGGAACGCCAAGCACCAGCACATAGTCTTCAAACAAACACTGTGCTACTGACTGGGCCGTTTGGTTGGGGAGAGCATACAGATTCACATACTTGGTGAAGTAGTCTTCCACTACTAACACATACCTGTTTCCCCTAGAAGTCACTGGCAGTTCAAGGATGTCAGTTGCCACTCTCTGGAATGGCCGAGTTGCTCGGACGCTCCCCATCAGTGCATGATGCTTAGGCACCGGGGCCTTGCGGGTTTGACATGGGATGCACGGCTCACACCACTGTTGAATACCTTTGAACATGGAAGGCCAGTAGCAAGTTTTCCTTGCACGTTCCCACACACGTTCCACTGAGAAATGTGCCGATGTAAAGCCCCCATGCAGATGCTGCAGCACATCAGGGACCACCGAGGAGGGCATGACAACCTGACACAGAGCATCTCCGGTGAGGGGAGAGTTCACCGCCCTGTAGAGTAGTCCATTAACAACAGAGAGGCGGGGATATTCAGTCCATAATTTTCTAAGCCACCGGGAGCTACCTCTCATCCACCCCCTAGGTGGCCGAGAACCACTCCTCTCCATCCAGTTCAATACCTGCCTAATATCTGGGTCGGCCCGTTGTAGCTCCCTCATTTCCGTTCCATCATGTGACAGTGCATGCATGAAAGACAAATCCTGCGTCTCACTGCTCCTCTCCACACGCTGTTCCCCGGCGTCGAAGTCAGAGGTCTGGGGGTTCCCAGCGGGTGCTTGAAGCAGCTGAGTGTCTGTTTGGGGAACACTTGGTCCTTCCTCCGAGCCTATGACATTCACTTGTTTTGGCTGCCGCGTGGTGACATTTACCACCCTGAGCTCGGGGTCCTGAGGATGCCGTGAGAGTGCATCAGCATTAGTATGCCGTTGCCCGTCCTTGTGCTGTATAATCCAGTTATACGGGTCTAGTTCCAAGACCCATCTCGCTCTGCGTCCCGTGGGATCCTTGTCAATAGACATGCCGCACAGGCCCAGCAGAGGCTTGTGATCAGTTACGATGGTAAAGGCAGCTGATCCAAAGGAATGTCTGAATTGGCGTATAGCCCACACTACAGCCCACAGTTCTCTGTCAAAAGTAGACCAACGCCGTTCCGGGGACGTGAGCGATTGGCTAGCGTATGCCACCACTCGCTCCGGTCCGTCCCTGTCCTGAGCCAATACAGCCCCAACTGCTTCCATGGAGGCATCCGTGTACACTTTAAAGGGGATGTTACAGTCAGGCATGGGGACAACCGGAGCAGATGAAAGCACTCCTTTCAGGGACTCAAAGGCTGTGTTACACTCCGTTGTCCATCTGAAAGGTGTGTCTTTGCAGGTGAGGCGGTGCAGAGGAGCTGCACGCTGGGCAAAGTCCTTAACAAAGCGTCTGTAGTAAGAGCCAAGGCCCACAAATGCTCCCACTTCGGTTGGATTCTGTGGTGTGGGCCAGGTTCTGACTTTATCAGGAACACTACATGATCTCGGGCCAGGTGACACTTCTTAGAATTCAGCCTGAGGCCGGCTGCCTGGATCCTGGAGAAAACTTCTCCAGGACTGGAGAGATGGTCCTCAAAGGTGGGGCTGTATATTAGAATGTAAGCGAGGGTTTGTAGATGTCGCCTATACGGTACGAGACTATAAAATAACAAATACGGAGGCTCCACCTTCCCACGAGGACCACTTGATTTGGATGCTTCCCCAACAGAACTCCACAGCAACAACACTGCGTACAGCACTTCCGCTCTCTCTCCGGCCTTCAAAATAAGAGCTCAAGGCATATACTGTGGCGACAGCTTATAACAGGAACTTAAACTCACTAACAGGCAAGTCCAGAAAAATAGGTTACAGCTTTATGAATGGATGCGCTAGGGGCACTACTAGCTCTACTGCTAGTACACATGAAAACGCTATTATGAAAATACTCAGAAGGCTCGACACAACATGACACTTTGCTCGTAGTATTATCAGGGTCCCTACACATTACCATTACCATTACCATTACCATTACCTTACCATTACCATTACCATTACCTTACCATTACCATTACCATTACCTTACCATTACCATTACCATTACCTTACCATTACCATTACCATTACCTTACCATTACCTTACCATTACCATTACCATTACCATTACCTTACCATTACCATTACCATTACCATTACCTTACCATTACCTTACCATTACCTTACCATTACCATTACCTTACCATTACCATTACCATTACCATTACCATTACCATTACCTTACCATTACCATTACCATTACCATTACCTTACCATTACCTTACCATTACCATTACCATTACCTTACCATTACCATTACCTTACCATTACCATTACCATTACCTTACCATTACCATTACCATTACCTTACCATTACCTTCCCATTACCATTACCATTACCATTACCTTACCATTACCATTACCATTACCATACCATTACCATTACCTTACCATTACCTTACCATTACCATTACCTTACCATTACCATTACCATTACCATACCATTACCATTACCTTACCATTACCATTACCTTACCATTACCTTACCATTACCATTACCATACCATTACCATTACCATTACCTTACCATTACCATTACCATTACCATTACCATTACCTTACCATTACCATTACCATTACCTTACCATTACCATTACCTTACCATTACCTTACCATTACCATTACCATTACCATACCATTACCATTACCTTACCATTACCATTACCATTACCATTACCTTACCATTACCTTACCATTACCATTACCATTACCTTACCATTACCTTACCATTACCATTACCTTACCATTACCTTACCATTACCATTACCTTACCATTACCATTACCATTACCATTACCATTACCATTACCTTACCAACGTTGAGTCGAACTCCTTCACTGCAGGAGGGAAAAAGTTGAATGAAATCTAGCGCCTATCTCCATGACGCCCTCCCTCTCTCTCTCTCTCTCTCTCTCTCTCTCTCTCTCTCTCTCTCTCTCTCTCTCTCTCTCTCTCTCTCTCTCTCTCTCTGTCTCTCTCTCCCTGCCTCTCCCTCCCTCCCTCTCTCTCTCCCTCTCTCTCTCTCCCTCCCTCTCTTCCTCTCTCTCTCTCTGTCTCTGTCTCTCTCTCCCTCCCTTCCTCTCTGTCTCTCCCTCCCTCCCTTCCTCTCTCTCTCTCTGTCTGTCTCTCTCTCCCTCCCTCCCTCCCTCCCTCCCTCCCTCCCTCTCTCTCTCTCCCTCCCTCTCTCTCTCTCTCTCTCTCTCTCTCTCTCTCTCTCTCTCTCTCTGCCTCTCTCTCTCATCCCCCCCTCTCTCTCTCTCTGTCTCTGTCTCTCACCCCCCCCCCTCTCTGTCTCTGTCTCTCTCTCTCATCCCCCCCTCTCTCTGTCTCTGTCTCTCATCCCCCCCCTCTCTGTCTCTGTCTCTGTCTCTGTCTCTGTCTCTCACCCCCCCCCTCTGTCTCTGTCTCTGTCTCTCATCCCCCCCTCTCTGTCTCTGTCTCTGTTTCTGTCTCTGTCTCTGTCTCTGCTCCTTGCACAAGCCTCTATGCACAGCAGATAGCACGGAGACAGTGTTTGAGCACATTAATATATATTAATATACATTCATATACATTTGCATGTGAGACAGACGACGGAAGCGGGAAGAAAAACAAGAGCGAAAGCCATCTTAACTAGTCTGCTTGTTTCCACGATGTGACATGCATGAATTACCATGCTGCTGCCCCCATCTCCTCTCCAGGACTCAGACGCAGGGGCCGCATCGTGCAATTAACCAGATGACCCGGAACCACGTCATGTCTCCGTCTGTGTGTCTGACAGCGAAAAGCAAATCTGATCACTCACTGCAGCTGATCATGCAGCGCAAACCACCATAGTCGAAGCGTAATGAGGTGCATGCGACGTGTCTCTGCGATACCCCCCCCCCCCGAGCTGCTCGGTGTCGCCCCGCACACCAGCAGTAAGCTGCATAGGTAACAGGTATTTCATTCGCTGGAGCTACGCCCACATCTACATGTGCTCACAGGAGCATTTTGCAAATCGGAAAGAAACACAATGTTCCCAAGTGTGCATGATGCATGCCGGACGCGATGATCCTGCATGCCGGACGGGATGATCCTGCATGCCGGACGGGATGATCCTGCATGCCGGACGCGATGATCCTGCATGCCGGACGCGATGATCCTGCATGCCGGACGGGATGATCCTGCATGCCGGACGCGATGATCCTTCATGCCGGACGCGATGATCCTGCATGCCGGACGGGATGATCCTGCATGCCGGACGGGATGATCATGCATGCCGGACGGGATGATCCTGCATGCCGGACGGGATGATCCTGCATGCCGGACGCGATGATCCTGCATGCCGGACGGGATGATCATGCATGCCGGACGCGATGATCCTGCATGCCAGATGTGATGATCCTGCACGCCAGACGTGATGATTCTGCACGCCAGATGCGATGATCCGTCATACCGGACGTGATGATCCTGCATGCCGGACGGGATGATCCTGCATGCCGGACGTAATGATCCTGCATTCCAGATATGATGATCCTGCATGCCGGACGTGATGATCCTGCATGCCAGATGTGATGATCCTGCATGCCGGACGGGATGATCCTGCATGCCGGACGCGATGATCCTGCATGCCAGATGTGATGATCCTGCATGCCGGACGGGATGATCCTGCATGCCGGACGCGATGATCCTGCATGCCGGACGGGATGATCCTGCATGCCAGATGTGATGATCCTGCATGTTGGACGTGATGATCCTGCATACCGGACGTGATGATCCTGCATGCCAGATGTGAGGATCCTGCATGCCAGATGTGATGATCCTGCATACCGGACATGATGATCCTGCATACCGGACGTGATGATCCTGCATGCCAGATGTGATGATCCTGCACGCCAGACGTGGTGATTCTGCACGCCAGATGCGATGATCCGTCATACCGGACGTGATGATCCTGCACGCCAGACGTCATGATCCTGCACGCCAGACGTCATGATCCTGCATACTGGACGTCATGATCCTGCACGCCAGACGTCATGATCCTGCAGGCTTAACACAAACAGCCCACCTTCAGCGTGCCAACACAGCATGCACAGCACACAACACACTTCCAGAATGTCCTGATTCCCCAAGCTGTCCTGTTCCCCTGGCCTGTCCTGTTCCCCCAGGCTGTCCTGTTCTTCCGGTCTGTCCTATCCCTCTGGTCACTCCTGTCCCTCCAGGCTGTCCTGTTCCCCCAGGCTGTCCTGTTCCTCCAGTCTGCCCTGTTCCTCCAGTCTGTCCTGTCCCTCCTGTCTGTCCTGTCCCCCCGGGCTGCCCTGTCCCTTCAGGCTGTCCTATCCATCCGGGCTGTCCTGTTACTTCGGTCTGTCCTGTCCCTCTGGGCTGTCCTGCTCCTCCGGGCTGTCCTGTTTCTCCAGGCTGTTCTGTCCTTCCGGTATCAGTGTATCCAAACAACACCAGTGAGGACTCAGGACTCCAGAAGTAGCTTTTCTACAGCTTTACTTGTGCCTGGCAGCTTCAACAAACAAAATGAGAGAGAAGAGATACACCCATCTTCTTCTTCTTTAGAGCTATAGATTACCTGGACAGGTAAAACACCTGGAGCCTAAAGCTCCCTCTAGGTAAGTTATACTATAAAGTCTCAGGATCCTACAGTTGGGTTAAATGGGACTTGTTGGAAATATGGATGACACTCGAGTTCAGTTGTCTCGTGGTGACATGGTCCTTCATTCAAGATCTTGGCAATGAAGCTGGTAAGTAAAATGAGATCAAGAGCATCATGAACAACAGCAAAACCTACAAAAAAGATCCAAGTTGTAAGAAAACAGAATTACCCTCTCTATGACAGCCTTTCACGCTGCTTGTTTTGTCAGTTGATGTATTTAGAAAGTAATGTGGTGACTAACTCTTCACCTTGTCAACCGCCTCAGCTTCAGTGTACCTTTACTTGGTGTGACTGTGACTCAAAACAACATTGGCTTACGTAATACCATGCTCATCTCTTAGTCTCATGTCTATGTCCCTTTTCCTTCCATGCACGGGGAGTCTTTTATTTTCATGAAGACAGATGCTCCAACCATGCCCTGACTGTAAAATACTAAATAACACATTCTAACAACTGTGCCTCCATCCCCTGCACAGAGAGATGCTGTAAAACTAACCACAGCTCCAGTTCCTGCCCTGCTCTTAACATCGTTACCATGGCAACAAAGAAGGACCCGAAACAACTAGTTTTATTTTGTCATTAATATATTGCTTTTCTTGGAAAAACTGCTCTTCACAGAATGTATACCTGAGCTCTGGTCAATTCTCAACACTGGTGGCTCTGTGTAATTTCCTCCAAATAAACCACATGCATTTAAAGCGGTAGTAAACATTTTGTCCATGTCTTGAGCTGAAACATGTGCTGGCGTGGGTCTAGGATGGGAGAACTGATGGCCTTCATGACATTTTAGTCCATGTCTTGAGCTGAAACACGTGCTGGCGTGGGTCTAGGATGGGAGACCTGATGGCCCCCATGACATTTTGTCCATGTCTTGAGCTGAAACACGTGCTGGCGTGGGTCTAGGATGGGAGACCTGATGGCCCCCATGACATTTTGTCCATGTCTTGAGCTGAAACACGTGCTGGCGTGGGTCTAGGATGGGAGACCTGATGGCCCCCATGACATTTTAGTCCATGTCTTGAGCTGAAACACGTGCTGGCGTGGGTCTAGGATGGGAGACCTGATGGCCCCCATGACATTTTGTCCATGTCTTGAGCTGAAACACGTGCTGGCGTGGGTCTAGGATGGGAGACCTGATGGCCCCCATGACATTTTGTCCATGTCTTGAGCTGAAACACGTGCTGGTGTGGGTCTAGGATGGGAGACCTGATGGCCCCCATGACATTTTGTCCATGTCTTGAGCTGAAACACGTGCTGGCGTGGGTCTAGGATGGGAGACCTGATGGCCCCCATGACATTTTAGTCCATGTCTTGAGCTGAAACACGTGCTGGCGTGGGTCTAGGATGGGAGACCTGATGGCCCCCATGACATTTTGTCCATGTCTTGAGCTGAAACACGTGCTGGCGTGGGTCTAGGATGGGAGACCTGATGGCCCCCATGACATTTTAGTCCATGTCTTGAGCTGAAACACGTGCTGGCGTGGGTCTAGGATGGGAGACCTGATGGCCCCCATGACATTTTGTCCATGTCTTGAGCTGAAACACGTGCTGGCGTGGGTCTAGGATGGGAGACCTGATGGCCCCCATGACATTTTGTCCATGTCTTGAGCTGAAACACGTGCTGGTGTGGGTCTAGGATGGGAGAACTGATGGCCCTCATGACATTTTGTCCATGTCTTGAGCTGAAACACATGCTGGCGTGGGTCTAGGATGGGAGAACTGGTGGCCCCCATGACATTTTGTCCATGTCTTGAGCTGAAACACGTGCTGGCGTGGGTCTAGGATGGGAGACCTGATGGCCCCCATGACATTTTAGTCCATGTCTTGAGCTGAAACACGTGCTGGCGTGGGTCTAGGATGGGAGACCTGATGGCCCCCATGACATTTAGTCCATGTCTTGAGCTGAAACACGTGCTGATGTGGGTCTAGGATGGGAGACCTGATGGCCCCCATGACATTTTGTCCATGTCTTGAGCTGAAACACGTGCTGGTGTGGGTCTAGGATGGGAGAACTGATGGCCCCCATGACATTTTGTCCATGTCTTGAGCTGAAACACGTGCTGGTGTGGGTCTAGGATGGGAGACCTGATGGCCCCCATGACATTTTGTCCATGTCTTGAGCTGAAACACGTGCTGGCGTGGGTCTAGGATGGGAGAACTGATGGCCTTCATGACATTTTAGTCCATGTCTTGAGCTGAAACACGTGCTGGCGTGGGTCTAGGATGGGAGAACTGATGGCCCCCATGACATTTTGTCCATGTCTTGAGCTGAAACACGTGCTGGCGTGGGTCTAGGATGGGAGAACTGATGGCCTTCATGACATTTTAGTCCATGTCCTGAGCTGAAACATGTGCTGGCGTGGGTCTAGGATGGGAGAACTGATGGCCTTCATGACATTTTAGTCCATGTCTTGAGCTGAAACATGTGCTGGCGTGGGTCTAGGATGGGAGAACTGATGGCCCCCATGACATTTTGTCCATGTCTTGAGCTGAAACACGGGCTGGCGTGGGTCTAGGATGGGAGAACTGATGGCCTTCATGACATTTTAGTCCATGTCCTGAGCTGAAACACGTGCTGGCGTGGGTCTAGGATGGGAGAACTGATGGCCTTCATGACATTTTAGTCCATGTCTTGAGCTGAAACATGTGCTGGCGTGGGTCTAGGATGGGAGAACTGATGGCCTTCATGACATTTTAGTCCATGTCTTGAGCTGAAACACGTGCTGGCGTGGGTCTAGGATGGGAGAACTGATGGCCCCCATGACATTTTGTCCATGTCTTGAGCTGAAACACGTGCTGGCGTGGGTCTAGGATGGGAGAACTGATGGCCTTCATGACATTTTAGTCCATGTCCTGAGCTGAAACATGTGCTGGCGTGGGTCTAGGATGGGAGACCTTATGGCCTTCAGGACATTTAGTCCATGTCTTGAGCTGAAACACGTGCTGGCGTGGGTCTAGGATGGGAGAACTGATGGCCCCCATGACATTTTGTCCATGTCTTGAGCTGAAACACGTGCTGGCGTGGGTCTAGGATGGGAGAACTGATGGCCCCCATGACATTTTAGTCCATGTCTTGAGCTGAAACACGTGCTGATGTGGGTCTAGGATGGGAGACCTTATGGCCTTCATGACATTTAGTCCATGTCTTGAGCTGAAACATGTGCTGGCGTGGGTCTAGGATGGGAGAACTGATGGCCCCCATGACATTTTGTCCATGTCTTGAGCTGAAACACGTGCTGGCGTGGGTCTAGGATGGGAGACCTTATGGCCTTCATGACATTTAGTCCATGTCTTGAGCTAAAACATGTGCTGGCGTGGGTCTAGGATGGGAGAACTGATGGCCCCCATGACATTTTGTCCATGTCTTGAGCTGAAACACGTGCTGGCGTGGGTCTAGGATGGGAGAACTGATGGCCCCCATGACATTTTAGTCCATGTCTTGAGCTGAAACACGTGCTGGCGTGGGTCTAGGATGGGAGACCTTATGGCCTTCATGACATTTAGTCCATGTCTTGAGCTGAAACATGTGCTGGCGTGGGTCTAGGATGGGAGAACTGATGGCCCCCATGACATTTTGTCCATGTCTTGAGCTGAAACACGTGCTGGCGTGGGTCTAGGATGGGAGAACTGATGGCCCCCATGACATTTTAGTCCATGTCTTGAGCTGAAACACGTGCTGGCGTGGGTCTAGGATGGGAGAACTGATGGCCTTCATGACATTTTAGTCCATGTCTTGAGCTGAAACACGTGCTGGCGTGGGTCTAGGATGGGAGAACTGATGGCCTTCATGACATTTTGTCCATGTCTTGAGCTGAAACATGTGCTGGCGTGGGTCTAGGATCGGAGAACTGATGGCCCCCATGACATTTTAGTCCATGTCTTGAGCTGAAACACGTGCTGGCGTGGGTCTAGGATGGGAGAACTGATGGCCTTCATGACATTTTAGTCCATGTCTTGAGCTGAAACACGTGCTGGCGTGGGTCTAGGATGGGAGAACTGATGGCCCCCATGACATTTTGTCCATGTCTTGAGCTGAAACACGTGCTGGCGTGGGTCTAGGATGGGAGAACTGATGGCCTTCATGACATTTTAGTCCATGTCCTGAGCTGAAACATGTGCTGGCGTGGGTCTAGGATGGGAGAACTGATGGCCTTCATGACATTTTAGTCCATGTCTTGAGCTGAAACATGTGCTGGCGTGGGTCTAGGATGGGAGAACTGATGGCCTTCATGACATTTTAGTCCATGTCTTGAGCTGAAACACGTGCTGGCGTGGGTCTAGGATGGGAGAACTGATGGCCCCCATGACATTTTGTCCATGTCTTGAGCTGAAACACGTGCTGGCGTGGGTCTAGGATGGGAGAACTGATGGCCTTCATGACATTTTAGTCCATGTCCTGAGCTGAAACATGTGCTGGCGTGGGTCTAGGATGGGAGACCTTATGGCCTTCATGACATTTAGTCCATGTCTTGAGCTGAAACACGTGCTGGCGTGGGTCTAGGATGGGAGAACTGATGGCCCCCATGACATTTTAGTCCATGTCTTGAGCTGAAACACGTGCTGGCGTGGGTCTAGGATGGGAGACCTTATGGCCTTCATGACATTTAGTCCATGTCTTGAGCTGAAACATGTGCTGGCGTGGGTCTAGGATGGGAGAACTGATGGCCCCCATGACATTTTGTCCATGTCTTGAGCTGAAACACGTGCTGGCGTGGGTCTAGGATGGGAGAACTGATGGCCTTCATGACATTTTAGTCCATGTCTTGAGCTGAAACACGTGCTGGCGTGGGTCTAGGATGGGAGAACTGATGGCCTTCATGACATTTTGTCCATGTCTTGAGCTGAAACACGTGCTGGCGTGGGTCTAGGATGGGAGAACTGATGGCCCCCATGACATTTTGTCCATGTCTTGAGCTGAAACACGTGCTGGCGTGGGTCTAGGATGGGAGAACTGGTGGCCCCCATGACATTTTGTCCATGTCTTGAGCTGAAACACGTGCTGGCGTGGGTCTAGGATGGGAGAACTGATGGCCCCCATGACATTTAGTCCATGTCTTGAGCTGAAACACATGCTGGCGTGGGTCTAGGATGGGAGAACTGATGGCCCCCATGACATTTTGTCCATGTCTTGAGCTGAAACACGTGCTGGCGTGGGTCTAGGATGGGAGAACTGATGGCCCCCATGACATTTTGTCCATGTCTTGAGCTGAAACACATGCTGGCGTGGGTCTAGGATGGGAGAACTGGTGGCCCCCATGACATTTTGTCCATGTCTTGAGCTGAAACACATGCTGGCGTGGGTCTAGGATGGGAGAACTGATGGCCCCCATGACATTTTGTCCATGTCTTGAGCTGAAACACGTGCTGGTGTGGGTCTAGGATGGGAGAACTGATGGCCCCCATGACATTTTGTCCATGTCTTGAGCTGAAACACGTGCTGGCGTGGGTCTAGGATGGGAGAACTGATGGCCCCCATGACATTTTGTCCATGTCTTGAGCTGAAACACGTGCTGGTGTGGGTCTAGGATGGGAGAACTGATGGCCCCCATGACATTTTGTCCATGTCTTGAGCTGAAACACGTGCTGGCGTGGGTCTAGGATGGGAGAACTGATGGCCTTCATGACATTTTAGTCCATGTCTTGAGCTGAAACACGTGCTGGCGTGGGTCTAGGATGGGAGAACTGATGGCCTTCATGACATTTTGTCCATGTCTTGAGCTGAAACACGTGCTGGCGTGGGTCTAGGATGGGAGAACTGATGGCCCCCATGACATTTTGTCCATGTCTTGAGCTGAAACACGTGCTGGCGTGGGTCTAGGATGGGAGAACTGGTGGCCCCCATGACATTTTGTCCATGTCTTGAGCTGAAACACGTGCTGGCGTGGGTCTAGGATGGGAGAACTGATGGCCCCCATGACATTTAGTCCATGTCTTGAGCTGAAACACATGCTGGCGTGGGTCTAGGATGGGAGAACTGATGGCCCCCATGACATTTTGTCCATGTCTTGAGCTGAAACACGTGCTGGCGTGGGTCTAGGATGGGAGAACTGATGGCCCCCATGACATTTTGTCCATGTCTTGAGCTGAAACACATGCTGGCGTGGGTCTAGGATGGGAGAACTGGTGGCCCCCATGACATTTTGTCCATGTCTTGAGCTGAAACACATGCTGGCGTGGGTCTAGGATGGGAGAACTGATGGCCCCCATGACATTTTGTCCATGTCTTGAGCTGAAACACGTGCTGGTGTGGGTCTAGGATGGGAGAACTGATGGCCCCCATGACATTTTGTCCATGTCTTGAGCTGAAACATGTGCTGGCGTGGGTCTAGGATGGGAGAACTGATGGCCCCCATGACATTTTGTCCATGTCTTGAGCTGAAACACGTGCTGGTGTGGGTCTAGGATGGGAGAACTGATGGCCCCCATGACATTTTGTCCATGTCTTGAGCTGAAACACGTGCTGGCGTGGGTCTAGGATGGGAGAACTGATGGCCCCCATGACATTTTGTCCATGTCTTGAGCTGAAACACGTGCTGGTGTGGGTCTAGGATGGGAGAACTGATGGCCCCCATGACATTTTGTCCATGTCTTGAGCTGAAACACGTGCTGGCGTGGGTCTAGGATGGGAGAACTGATGGCCTTCATGACATTTTAGTCCATGTCCTGAGCTGAAACATGTGCTGGCGTGGGTCTAGGATGGGAGAACTGATGACCTTCATGACATTTTAGTCCATGTCTTGAGCTGAAACACGTGCTGGCGTGGGTCTAGGATGGGAGAACTGATGGCCTTCATGACATTTTAGTCCATGTCCTGAGCTGAAACATGTGCTGGCGTGGGTCTAGGATGGGAGAACTGATGGCCTTCATGACATTTTGTCCATGTCTTGAGCTGAAACATGTGCTGGCGTGGGTCTAGGATGGGAGAACTGATGGCCCCCATGACATTTTAGTCCATGTCCTGAGCTGAAACACGTGCTGGCGTGGGTCTAGGATGGGAGAACTGATGGCCCCCATGACATTTTAGTCCATGTCTTGAGCTGAAACACGTTCTGGCGTGGGTCTAGGATGGGAGAACTGATGGCCCCCATGGCAAAGTCAACCAAAAACATGACACAACAAATGTCTGCTTTGAAGGAGAAAATCTATGTTGTCCATTCCATCTGGGGGAAATATACAATACCACCATCCTCATCCGAATTGCCAACATCTTACGGGGGCACCAAAATGTCGACACCCGTGTGATGTAGGTGACATACACGGGGTGTAGCATGTTACACCAATGAAAAACGAGGTGAGTAGAAAGGCGACATGCCTGCATAAGCCAACTCAGCTCTCTGAGTAGACTTGTGAGAAGCTGGTACGAGATGTTCTACTACAACACTGTTACCTTCAGTCTAATCAACACCCCCATCACTGTCCTCTACATCTACACCCCTTTACACCCTTTATCCATGGACACCTCCATCACTGTGCTCTACATCTACATCCCTTTATATCCTTTATACATGGGCACCTCCATCACTGTCCTCTACATCTGCACCCCTTATATGAGCAGACAGAGACACAAAAAACAGCTGCTTACTTATTGTTACGGGACATTTTGCTGTCCTCATTGAAGACGTTATGTCCAGCTTGTAGATGTTAGGTCCAGCTTGTGTGTTACCTGAATTCGTAGAGGCAAGAAGAAAATCAAAACACCCAGCGTTGGCCAGCGTTGGCCAGCGTTGGCCAGCGTTGGCCAACCCCCCTCGCTGTTTGGGCTGTCGCTCAGCTTCACATCAGTCATCCACAGTGAACTTTATACATTTGTACAGCAACCCCTCTGGATGATCATGAACTACACCCTCATCCATCATGCCTTCTACTGCTACATCCTGGCCAGCTATGTATTTGCTTTTTGTGTTTTCATCCATCCATCCATCCATCCATCCATCCATCCATCCATCCATCCATCCATCCATCCATCCATCCATCCATCCATCCATTATCTGAACCGCTTATCCTGCTCTCAGGCTCGCGGGGATGCTGGAGCCTATCCCAGCAGTCACTGGGCGGCAGACCGGGAGACACCCTGGATATACTGCCAGGCCATCACAGCCCCCCCCTCCCACACACACACACACACTTTAGTTTATGTTAGACTACTCTTATTGTATTGTCAGGTGCAGCAGCAGTGAATGTGGCCATACTGCTTGTTCTGGTTGTGGTTGTCAGGTGCAGCAGCAGTGCATGTTGCCATACTGGTTGTGGTTGTCAGTTGTAGCAGCAGTGCATGTGGCCGTACCGGTTGTTGTGGTTGTGGTAGTCAGTTGTAGCAGCAGTGCAAGTGGCCGTACTGGTTGTCGTGGTTGTGTTACAGGTTGTGTTGCCTGTTACGGGTCCTACAGGACCGGTGACAGGCAGAGAGCAGAGTGTCCTCCTCATGTGTGCTGTGTGATTCGTGTTTTAGCAAGATGGAAAGACATTTCCTGCCGGTTGCCATGGTGCTGCAGGACTGCAGGAGGCCAGGGAGTGTGTATTTATTTTGTGTCCTTGTGTGAAAGCAGTTTTTTGTTCTTTCTGTTGTGCGTCTGTCCTTGCTGGTGACTGAGATAAGCTTGTTGTACCGTGTGACAGCGTCTGCTTGACAATGCTGGACGCAGAGCAGCCGCTGACAGGAAGTGTATCTGCAGGCACGTGGCACATGGCATCGTCACACACCACGCGGCGGCGCGAGGCCGGCTCAGCAAGGACAGAGACCGTAAAACAGGAGAGGAGACAAATCTATTCATCCACAGCTGTAGGACCGTGCCTACTGGCGCCCCTACAGGCCGTCAGACGCAAGACCTGGCGTGGAGTATGACGCACTGTAAAGTGTGGCGTTCCTCTTCTTCTTCTGGCGTTCCTCCTCTTCTTCTTCTGGCGTTCCTCTTCTTCTTCTGGCGTTCCTCCTCTTCTTCTTCTGGCGCTCCTCCTCTTCTTCTGGCGTTCCTCCTCTTCTTCTTCTGGCGTTCCTCCTCTTCTTCTGGCGTTCCTCTTCTTCTTCTGGCGCTCCTCCTCTTCTTCTCGCGCTCCTCTTCTTCTTCTCGCGCTCCTCTTCTTCTTCTGGCGTTCCTCTTTTTTTAATCAAGACTTCAACTATACAAATCAAACAAAGCGGGTATACTCTACAACAGCAGCGTAGCTAAGAACAGAACATCAGACATGTCAAACACAATGAGAACAAAACAAGGA
Source organism: Lampris megalopsis (assembly GCA_022114975.2). Taxonomy (NCBI): domain Eukaryota; kingdom Metazoa; phylum Chordata; class Actinopteri; order Lampriformes; family Lampridae; genus Lampris; species Lampris megalopsis. The sequence continues at coordinate 594,994 of JAJHIY020001340.1, forward strand.
AACAGAAAAGGAAAAGTAAGAAGAGATAAAATAACATAGAATAAAATAAAGTAGGACAATACAATATTCCAGGGGTTAAATTACATTACATTGTTCAAATGCAAAGAATAACTTTTGGGCATTTCTGTTTTTCATACAGTTTAGAGATTTGGACGAAGTTACTAATTCGGTTTTAAAGGCTGCTATACAGGGATGCGTTTTGAAATACTTACATGTATATATAAAACCTTTTGCCAAAATGATTACATAATTCATCAAGAATTCTAACTTTCTATCTTCCATAAACACTCAAAATTTGACACGTAGTAGCAGAAATGGAGGTAGAGCACCAATGCTAGACTTCATCCATACATACAAAGTATACCAAAAGGTGTAGTAAGTCATGTTACAGTGGAAGCATACACGGTCCGTTGTTTCTCTGTCTGCCTTGCAGAATGGCAGAAATTACAGAGTACATTACATTTTAATCTTATAAATTCACTGCAGGGGTAAATATCATTAATTATCTCGAAGTGGACCTCTTTGGCTTTGGGGGGGGGGATAGGGAATGAAATGTATCTTTTTCTAATTGTATGGGCATTCAAACGTGAGCACATGTCTAACATATAATACTTCTTAAACGGTCAGGATAACATAGCTTCAACAAGGCGTTCCTCTTCCTCTTCTTCTTCTGGCGTTCCTCTTCCTCTTCTTCTTCTGGCGTTCCTCTTCTTCTTCTTCTTCTGGCGTTCCTCTTCTTCTTCTTCTGGCGTTCCTCTTCTTCTGGCGTTCTTCTTCTTCTTCTGGCGTTCCTCTTCTTCTGGCGTTCCTCTTCTTCTTCTTGCAGGTCGCTGGGAAGCATTACGAGAGACAATGTGATGCAATTCATTTGTCACACGGACGGGGCTGCGGAAGGGACGGGGCTGCGGAAGGGGCGGGGCTGCGGAAGGGGCGGGGCTGCGGAAGGGACGGGGCTGCGGAAGGGGCGGGGCTGCGGAAGGGACGGGGCTGCGGAAGGGACGGGGCTGCGGAAGGGGCGGGGCTGCGGAAGGGACGGGGCTGCGGAAGGGGCAGGGCTGCGGAAGGGACGGGGCTGCGGAAGGGACGGGGCTGCGGAAGGGGCGGGGCTGCCTTTACTTAAAAAACAACTGCGATTCCCTTTGCAATAACAACAGTTTCCCGATTATTATTATTTTTTTAAGTAAAATAAGACAAAAATCTGTGGTGGAAAAAACAAACCAAAACAAAGAACAAACAGACCAAAAAACGAAGGTCTGAACCTTCCTCTGACGCTGCCATTGAGCTTGAAAGAGGTGGTCTGGAGTCTCCAAGCACAACTCCGCGATGATCGGAGAGCGACGCATCCCCGCAGGCGGGAAGTCTGACGTCCATGAAAACCCCCAATATCCAGACGCAGGCGGGGAAGGCTGACGTCCATGAAAACCCCCAATATCCAGACGACGCGAGTGCAGCATGGGAGAATGGCGTCTTCCGCCAGGAAAGTAATGACGTCTTTCTTATTCAGGGCTGCCTGCATGCTGTCAGGCCTGAGGGGGCACGACAAAGGCAAGACGGAGGCCCTGCCGATCGATACCTTACTCTGTACAAAGCAATAGGCATTAAATACACCTCCTTTTCTCCCCCAAGGAGAAGAGTAAACCTATCAATCAACCTCCAATCACCTCCTTACCTCCCTTTATGTACGTACTGTTAAACCTGCTGGCGTTTCATCACGTCCCGTTATCAGTACAGAAAGGCTCAACTTCATCAGTGGCTCGGTCTGCTATAGGGCTGCCAACCGCTCCTGAAAACAGGGAATCCTTCCTTTATACACATATGTGTGTGTGTGTGTGTGTGTGTGTGTGTATGTGCGTGCGTGTGTATAGTGTAAGGCACATTATACTTGTTATGCCCGCGCAAGATGTACTACTACTAGCCAGCTCATAACGCTAATAACGCTAATGATGTCATTTGGCTGGCTAGTAGTAGCGAGGTAAATGAGCTAATAATGCTAATAATGTCATTTAGCTGGCTAGCTAAATGTTGCGCAAAGAAAGACGGTTAGTGTACCGTTACCATGGAAAATGCCGGTTCCGGTTCAGTGACAGGACGCACCGGAAGTCACGCCCATAATTCACGCACGGTATCACGGGGTTAGGAATAAAGTGGACGGACTAGATTAAACCATTTATATGGCTGACACTCTGTACTATGATTAGCAACACAGAAGTACACAGAAGTCGGACATGTACAGGTGCCGATACCTTGCCATAAAGGTCAAGTTCCAATTAAATATGCAGCCACAGTGATGACGACAGCTACCGACACACTAATGACGTGTTCACACCGAAAGACACAAAATAGGTTCGCGCGACCAGATTACATACAAAGTCAATGTAGACGCGCGGTGAGGGGCGACAAGTCGCTCTGTTGCTCCGGGCGACGCGATGACGCGCGGTGAGGGGCGACAAGTCGCTCTGTTGCTCCGGGCGACGCGATGACGCGCGACGAGGGGAGACAAGTCGCTCTGTTGCTCCGGGCGACGCAATTCGCGCTGTAGCAGCGACGCGATGACGCGGAGCGACAATCGCTCGAGGCGAATTTGTAGTTGAAATATATATTTTTTTTAAAAAACTTTATTAACAAAAGTGAACAAAAATAGTGTACAACAATGTCAATCAACAATAGGCACATTATTAAATGTATACAACATCAAAACATATATTATCATAAACATTAACATAATGTAACCGAGGTATTTCTTGCCCGGTGCGGGATTCGATACGGGGTGTACTGCACCACAAGGCGACGTCACTAACCGCTCGGCTAAAGGGTTGGACCCGTTAGCTAGGGACTAACGTGTCTTATTAGTAGTTTACAATAATTACGCCAGGGGGATTGTATAAAGTAAAACAAATAAATTACATACTTAACTAAATATTTTGTAAATCATAAAGTGCTTATGTTTTTACAGCTTTTTTATTTTCACTATCAGATATTGATGAAATATATTGTTTGATATACGCAGACAGCTCAGGAAAATTAGGTTTCTTGCTAGAGAATTTAGATCTGTGAATATAAAATTTTGTTAAGATAATTAGCAAATTGATTAAATAATACTGAGAATCGAGGTTCCTATCAAATTTAGTATATCCAAACAATACATTTTTCCAACTCAGGGTGAAATGAGAGTAAATATGATCAATAATCAAACGAGACAACCTACTCCACAGTTGTTTAGTGTGTGAGCAAGACCAAAATAAATGAACCAATGTTTCATTAAACAAACCACAGAGAGAACAACTCACATCAATGTCCTTCTTAAGTCTCTGCAAATAATGATTAGTTGGATAGAATCTATGAATAATTTTGAAAGATATTTCTTTTATTTTATTAGTCAAGAGGAACTTATGAGGTAAAAGCCAAATTTTTCCCCAAACAATTTTTTCACCAACAAAGGCAGACCAATAAGATAAGCCAGAGGGTGAGCTAATAATATCTTGCTGAAACAGTTGACGAATAATCTTGTTTTTGTTCTTGGTGTTCCATGAAAAGCTTGCTTTCCCAACAGTTGTTTCAGTTACATCTACTGATATTGGGAGATTAACATTCACATTAACACCTTTGAAAATTGAAACAATACCAGAGGGAACAGCATCAAAAACAATAGGAAATCCTTTAGGTGTAACAGGGAATCTATAATGTTGAATGAATTCAACATAATTGTAAAGTTGCCCATGTTGGTTAAACAACTGACTAATCAAAAGAATATTGTTGTCAAACCACTGTTTGAAAAAGATAGATTTGTTTTTATACAGCAAATATCTATTATTCCAAATAAAAAACCTGTGAGGAGAAAAGCTGTGTTTGTAAATTAGACACCGTGCCAGTTACATTTGTTTGTGGAACGAACAAAGTTTGAGGGGGATTTTGTCAATGTTATGGTTACACAGAAGCAAAAATTTAAGACCACCAATTGAAGAAAAGACAAAATGGGGAATGAAATTCCAAAGAGAAGATGGACATATAAGGTAACGTCTGATCCAATTTATTTTAAAGGTGTAATTTAGTGTGGAAAAGTCTAAAAAATTAAGGCCGCCATTATTGTATTCGCTCATCAGAACAGATTTCCTAAGATAATGGGTGCGGTTTTTCCATACAAAATCAAATAATATTTTATCTATTGTTTTGCATATATGACTATCTATACCTAATGGCAGTGCAGCATATGTTAATCTTGATATTCCTTCAGCCTTTGAGAGGAGAATTCGGCCCCTTAAAGATAAGTCACGTAAGAGCCACAGATTGAATTTTTGTTTAGCTTCGTTAATTATTGGATTGAAGTTAGTGTTACATCTTTGGGATTCATTTTTATCTATAATGATACCTAAATAAGTAACCGAATTTTTAACTTGAATATTGGAAATTGAATCAACACAACAATCTTTGACAGCTAATAATTCACATTTTTTAAGATTTAAATGAAGGCCCGAAGCTTTAGTAAATTGTTCTATAATATTAATAGCTAAAGGTACTTGGGAGCTGTCTTTTAGAAATAAAGTGGTGTCACCCGCTAGTTGACTAATTACAATAGTTCTATCAGGAATAGAAACACCTTTCAGATTACTACACTTAATATGGTCACATAAAAGTTGGGCAGCGAGTAGAAATAAATATGGCGATATCGGGCAACCTTGACGAACGCCACATTTGACCTCAAACCTGGAAGATGACCCATATTTAAGCTTGATTGAACAGTTGGCATTATTGTAAAGGGTTTTAATTGTACTGCAAAAAAAGTCTCCAAACCCAAATTTCTTTAATGAATGAAAGAGAAAAGTATGTTCCACCGTGACAAAGGCTTTAAAGAAGTCTAAGAAGAGCAAAAAGCTGTTATCAGAAATGAGGTGTGAGTAATCAAGTACATCTAAAACTAGTCTAATATTGTTGGTGATGTGTCTATTAGGCATGAATCCTGATTGTGCTTCATCAATTATGGAATCTAGAACTTTCTTGATTCTTCTAGCAAGAATCATGGCCAACATTTTATAGTCATTATTTAGAAGAGAGATTGGGCGCCAGTTGTCAATATAAAGCGGATCTTTGCGTGGTTTAGGAATTAATGTAATTAAACCTTGAGTCATACTTGCAGGTAAACAACTGGATGATAGGCTTTCATTAAACACTTGTAGAAGAAATGGTGCCATCTGCTGTGAAAACAATTTATAGAATTCAGAAGATAAGCCATCTGTTCCCGGAGATTTGTTCTCCTTTAAATAATTAATACAGTTGCTAACCTCTGTTAGTGATAAGGGGAGATCACAAAGATCTCTTTCAGAGTCTTTAAGTAGAGAGGTATGCTGTAGTGAATTCAGGAACGTTTGAGTATTATCTTCAGAGTATTCAGATGTGTACAGGTTTTTATAAAAAGTAGAACAAAAATCAGATATTAGTTTTGGGTCATCTGTAATATTATCATTATTTTTTAGTTCATTAATGGTATTCATTTTTGCACGATATTTTTCTAGTTTGAAAAAATATGCAGAGTTCTGTTCACCCTTTTCTAGCCATTGTGTCCGCGATCTAATAAACGCTCCTTCTGCCCTTCTTTTATAGATCACATCAAGTTTCTCTTGTGACTCATACAATTTCATTTTGTCATCTTCTGTTAAGGCGTCTGGTGGAATTTGAGAGAGTAAAGAAATATCTGTGATAATGTTCTGTTCTTCTAATTTCCTAATTTTGGCAAGATTACTTCCGTAAGTCCTAAAATATTTCGCTGATTCATACTTAAATAGCTCCCAGTTTAATCTGAATGAATTATTCATTTTTGCCTTATCAAAGTAAAGCGTTATCAATTGTGAAATTTTCATTTTAACATCCTCATATTTAAGAAGAGAGTTGTTCAATTTCCAATATTTGGCTTTGCAGCTTTTATCAGAGGGAAACAGATTAATTGATATGTAGATAGCCTTATGATCACTTAAGGGACAAGGGATAACATTTACTGTGATATCTTGTTCGTTAAAATGTGTGGAAACTAACCAAAAATCTAAACGAGAAAGCCTTGTGTTTCCTTTGTTCTTCCAAGTGAACGTTACCGTATCTGGGGATTTGACTCTCCATATGTCTACTAAATCATATCTTTCTATAAAAGATTTAATAAAATAGTTTCTGTTATTATCTTGTGTAGGTGGCCATCTATCTATAAGTGGATTCAAAGTTACATTAAAGTCTCCTCCAATTATTATTTGGGAATTTGGAAATTTAGTGAGCCAATGTTTAAGTCTATTCTCTATGACAGTAAATAATTGAGAATTTTCTAAATTAGAGTTGTATCCATACACATTAACAATAATCAAAATAATTTGATCATAACTGACAATTTGACAGATAAAATGTCCTTTAGGATCTGTGTCTGTGTGTAGGATGGCACCGTTATATCTATTTTTCATGGTTAAGACACCCGCTGATCTTTCTGAGCTGTGAGAAAACCACAAATCGTTACCCCATTGGGCTCTCCAAAAATTCACATCACTTGCGATTGAGTGAGATTCTTGACAGAAACAAAAATCTGTATCAAACTGTTTCGAAAACAAAAATAATGCTTTACGTTTTGTAACATTCCTTAACCCCCTGGCGTTTAGGGAAACTATAGACAAAGAAATTCTTAAGATAAGAAAACTTACGAAACAATACTGAACAAGTAGTTATGATCTGGTACGCTGAGCATTAGTGGCACTTGGAACAGTCAACATAGTAGGTGACAATATAATATAAATTGAGCAAAATAAGGGTGTCCTACATGTTTTAAACCACTTAGTTTTTCAAGCTGTTGTCTATAAAAAAAATCAGTAGGATAAAACATTGTAAGAAATATTGTAAGAAAAGAATGCAAACTAAATGAGAGTTCAAGTAGGCTCAGTTGTCCCTGTGATGAAAAGTCTAACAGCCCACCAGTTTAGAGAGTCAGGAGACTGAGCTTTGTTGGACCTGCAAGCCATGAAAAAGACTCAGTTGAAATCAGTCATGTTTACCTCAGGTCATTTCCTGTCCATCGATGAAGGCTCGTGCACCTACATAATATGCAGGTTTCCCCTCACGTCGTGCCTTCTGCACCATGGGCCACATCTTCAGCCTGGCCTCCCTGACGAGTTGAGAGAGATCTTCAGCAAAACGAAGCCCGTTGTCACGCAGGAAGGAAGGATGTTTTGCTGACTTTCACACAGCATCTCTGTAGGACCTCAGGGAGAATCGGATGATGATGATGGCTCTTGGAGCGGAGCGGCTTTGTGATGGTTTTCCAAGACGATGGGCAACATCGATAACATCTGAGAGCTTGTTCTTTTCCTCTGGAAGGATATTCTGGCAGCAAACCTCTCAAGCTTTTTCTTGCACATGTTCGGTTGAGTTTTGAGCAACGCCATGAAGCTTCAGGTTCCACCGTCTTGAGTAGGAGTCCGGCTCGCACACACGTGTTGGAAGACTGGCAGCAGCTTTGCGCTCTTCCTCTTTAAGACGAGCTTCAACACTTGACACTTTCTTCTGTGTGTCTTTTACTTCACTGCATGCCAAGTCTATTGGTTTTTTTAATCCCTTCTATCTTCAGTGTATTTCCGTCGATTTTCTTAAGAGTTTTCACTCACCAGCCTTTCAATAGAGTCGGCTCGCTCATTTATGAGTTTGGAGAGTATGGAGATGACGTCATTATCTTGGGATGTGGACTCTAGTCTCATAAGGAGCTTTCTTTGCAGTAGGGGACTTGCATGGAGTCCCAGGTAGCGGAGGAAATTCTTCTTCTGCCATAGTGAGCGGAGGAGATTCTTCTTCTGCCATAGTGAGCGGAGGAGATTCTTCTTCTGCCATAGTGAGGATTCTTCTTCTGCCATAGTGAGCGGAGGAGACTCTTCTTCTGCCATAGTGAGCGGAGGAGATTCTTCTTCTGCCATAGTGAGCGGAGGAGATTCTTCTTCTGCCATAGTAAGCGGAGGAGACTCTTCTTCTGCCATAGTGAGCGGAGGAGCTTCTTCTTCTGCCATAGTGAGCGTCACTGCTTCTACGGAGCGGGCGTAATCATGGCATGAGGATGTCAGCATGTTACCCGAGTGGACCGCAATCGAGGGGACTTTGCTCTTTTGCGATCTTTTCCTGTCTCGACTCGACATTAAGCTGCTTTCAGTCGTTGAAGAAGTTCTTCCGGTTGTTGTTAAAGTTATTTAAACGACGACTTCTTCGTTTTTCACCAGATAAATCCTTATTGTGCAGGAGCTCAGCAACCACGACTTACTCGGCAGCCATCTTGGCGTTCTCTAGTTGAAATATTTCAACTACAGCGACATTTTCGCGATGACGCTGTGCGCGAAAGCCAATCAGTGTCGAGAGTGGAAGGACGTCACGATTCCCGCTTGTTCATTCGAAAGAACTGAGAGAAAGGAGGCGGTGAAATTCCCCGAGCTCTCGGCGTCTCCTGGTCGTCTCGTGAACCCGCACACGACGCGTTTGGTTCTCCTGAGGGACCTTGTCAACAACACAGACAGAGCAGCATCGCAGTATACCGGCCATGGTTAATGACGGACACAACTGGCGGAAAGACGTTGTGGGTATATTTAACATTAGCCCCTCCTCCTTTTCCCCATTCTGTAGCGCGAGTGTTTTTGTGGCGCGACAAAATAAAAGTCTGCGATGTCTCGCGCGAGTAGAGCGACGCGAATTATTTTGTGTCTTCCGGTGTGAACACGGCATGAGTGGGAAATATGAACAAAACAGGCATTGTGGAGAAGAGCGTAAACACTACCATTACCCACACGGTAATAGGGACTATAAAGGCGAGATGACATGACAAATGGCCTTTTAACCCTTTTCTGTCACGTACCCGGTCATATTGTGCATTTATTTAACAATATAGTGTAACATGCATGGATAAGTAGACACGTTGGTCCTTGGTCAATGGGTCGGACCCTTTAATCAAGCGGTCAGCAATGTCTCCCGCGGTGCGGGCGATACGGGTTCGCGTCCCGGCCGCGGCAGTTCCTGTGGTTGTCCCCCAAATTTGCTACATTGCTGCAAACCCGTGTCTCCCACACCGCAAGCGACAACGTTAACCAGTCGACTAAAGGTTCCGACCCGTTAGCCAAGAACCAACATGACTACTTACTCATGCACGTTACACCACCCCCCTCCTTCGGGAAGCGCGTCCCCGCGCTTCAGCATATCAGCTCCCTCACGCCTCTGGGCTCACGCGCTTCACGGTGTCACCATACCACTTCTGACACCAATGTAGCGAATTCGGGGGGCAACCACAGGAACTGCCGCGGCCGGGACGCGAACCCGTATCGCCAGCACCGCGGGAGACATCGCTGACCGCCCGACTACTACTACTACTACTACTTTCGGCTGCTCCCGTTAGGGGTCGCCACAGCGGATCATCCGTTTCCATCTCTTCCTGTCTTCTACATCTTCCTCTGTCACACCAGCCACCTGCATGTCTTCCCTCACCACATCCATAAACCTCCTCTTTGGCCTTCCTCTTCTCCTCTTCCCTGGCAGCTCCATATTCAGCATCCTTCTCCCAGTATACCCAGCATCTCTCCTCCACACATGTCCAAACCATCTCAGTCTTGTCTCTCTTGCTTTGTCTCCACACCGTCCAACCTGAGCGGTCCCGCTAATATACTCGTTCCTAATCCTGTCCTTCTTCATCACTTCCAGTGAAAATCTTATCATCTTCAACTCTGCCACCTCCAGCTCCGCCTCCTGTCTTTTCGTCAGTGCCACTGTCTCCAAACCATACAACATAGCTGGTCTCACAACCATCTTGTAAACTTTCCCTTTAACTCTTGCTGGTACCCTTCTGTCGCAAATCACTCCTGACACACTTCTCCACCCACTCCAACCTGCCTGCACTCTCTTTTTCACCTCTCTACTGCACTCCCCGTTACTTTGGACAGTTGACCCCAAGTATTTAAACTCAAATGCCTTTGTCACCTCCACTCCTTGCATCCTGACCATTCCACTGTCCTCTCTTTCATTCACGCATAGGTATTCCGTCTTGCTCCTACTGACTTTCATTCCTCTTCTCTCCAGTGCATACCTCCACCTCTCCAGGCGCTCCTCAACCTGCACCCTACTCTCACTACAGATCACAATGTCATCCGCGAACATCATCGTCCATGGAGACTCCTGCCTGATCTTGTCCGTCAACCTGTCCATCACCATTGCAAACAAGAAAGGGCTCAGAGCCGATCCTTGATGTAATCCCACCTCCACCTTGAACCCATCTGTCATTCCAACCGCACACCTCACCATTGTCACACTGCCCTCATACGTATCCTGCACCACTCCTACATACTTCTCTGCAACTCCTGATTTCCTCATACAATACCACACCTCCTCTCTCGGCACTCTGTCATAAGCTTTCTCTAAAACTACAAAGACACAATGCAACTCTTTCTGGCCTTCTCTATACTTCTCAATCAACATTCTCAAAGCAAACATCGCATCTGTGGTGCTCTTTCTTGGCATGAACCCATACTGCTGCTCGCTGATCATCACCTCTCCTCTTAACCTAGCTTCTATTACTCTTTCCCAAATCTTCATGCTGTGGCTGATCAACTTTATACCTCTGTAGTTGTTACAGTTCTGCGCATCGCCTTTGTTCTTGAAAATCGGTACCAGTATGCTTCTTCTCCACTCCTCAGGCATCCTCTCACTTTCCAGGATTGTGTTAAACAATCTAGTTAAAAACTCCACTGCCATCTCTCCTAAACACCTCCATGCCTCCACAGGTATGTCATCAGGACCAACTGCCTTTCCACTCTTCATCCTCTTCATAGCTGCCCTCACTTCCTCCTTGCTAATCCGCTGAACTTCCTGATTCACTATCCCTACATCATCCAACCTTCTCTCTCTCATTTTCTTCATTTATCAGCCCCTCAAAGTACTCCTTCCACCTTCTTAGCACACTCTCCTCGCTTGTCAGCACATTTCCATCTCTATCCTTGATCGCCCTAACTTGCTGCACATCCTTTGCAGCTCGGTCTCTCTGTCTAGCCAATCGGTACAAGTCCTTTTCTCCTTCCTTAGTGTCTAACCTGTCATAGAACTCACCATACGCCTTTTCCTTTGCCTTTGCCACCTCTCTCTTTGCTTTACGCTGCATCTCCTTGTACTCCTGTCTACTATCTTCATCTCTCTTACTATCCCACTTCTTCTTTGCCAACCTTTTCCTCTGTATAATTTGCTGTACTTCCTCATTCCACCACCAAGTCTCCTTGTCTTCCTTCCTCTGTCCTGATGACACACCAAGTACCTTCCTAGCTGTCTCCCTCACTATTTCTGCAGTGGTTGTCCAGCCATCTGGCAACTCTTCACTACCACCCAGTGCCTGTCTTAACTCCTGCCTGAACTCCACACAACAGTCTTCCTTCTTCAACTTCCACCATTTGATCTTCGGCTGTGTCTTCACTCGCTTCCTCTTCTTGGTCTCCAAAGTCATCCTACAGACCACCATCCGATGCTGCCTAGCTACGTTCTCCCCTGTCACCACCTTGCAGTCTCCAATCCCTTTTAGATGGCGCCTTCTACATAAGATATAGTCCACCTGTGTGCACTTTCCTCCACTCTTGTATGTCACTCTGTGTTCCTCCCTCTTCTTGAAATATGTATTCACCTAAGCCATTTCCATCCTTTTCGCAAAATCGACCACCACCATAGCCTGACCAGACCAAGATGACAGCCTGACCAGACCAAGATGATAGCATGACCACACCAAGATGACAGAATGACCAGACCAAGATGACAGCCTGACCAGACCAAGATGATAGCCTGACCAGACCATGATGATAGCCTGATCAGACCAAGATGATAGCCTGACCAGACCAAGATGATAGGCTGACCAGTTCAAGATGATAGCCTGACCAGACCAAGATGATAGCCTGACCAGACCAAGATGATAGCCTGACCAGATCAAGATGACAACCTGACCAGACCAAGATGACAGCCTGACCATACCAATATGATTGCCTGATCAGAGCGACGTCGCTTTCTGCAAGACGTGGCGTTGGAGTGTCTTGATGCTGCTTAACAATCCAGGTAAGAAAATCACAGAAGGTGCTATCAGTTCAGCTGGACACAGCGTTTAGTGACAGAAACGTTTCATCATCATCTAAATGACCCCTTCAGTCTCACCTGACTGCAGGTGTCCCCACCCTTATAAACAACACAGTGACTGCAGGTATCCCCACCCTTATAAACAACACAGTGACTGCAGGTGTCCCAGCCTTATAAACGACACAGTAACTGCGGGTACCCCCACCCTTATAAACAATACAGTGACTGCAGGTACCCCCACCCTTATAAACAATACAGTGACTGCAGGTGTCCCCACCCTTATAAACAATACAGTGACTGCAGGTACCCCCACCCTTATAAACAATACAGTGACTGCAGGTGTCCCCACCCTTATAAACAATACAGTGACTGCAGGTGCCCCCACCCTTATAAACAATACAGTGACTGCAGGTGTCCCCACCCTTATAAACAATACAGTGACTGCAGGTGTCCCCACCCTTATAAACAATACAGTGACTGCAGGTGTCCCCACCCTTATAAACAATACAGTGACTGCAGGTGCCCCCACCCTTATAAACAATACAGTGACTGCAGGTACCCCCACCCCTTATTGACCATTTGCACGTGAAGTCACGTCCCACTCGCGGGGAATATGAACGCCATGACGGACGGCAGAAGACTTGGGCGTCAAATTTAAGACAAGCAGGCACGTTAGCTATAGTTCGACAAATCGTTGTTTGAAGCTAGTTTTTATTTTACTTTTATTTACTTTTATAGTACGATGGTGATTTCCTGCTGTGCCGTGCAGTGTGTCAACAGGCAAGGCCTGAGCCTGAACTGACTAAATATATATATTTTTTTTAATAAATTTATTTTTGATTTTTCCCTTTTTCTTCCAATTTAGTGGCCAATCGATCCCTATTTCAGTTCAAACCCCCACCCTCGTACTGCGTGCGTTCGCCAACTGCGTCTCTCCGGCCGGCAGTCTCGAACCACTGCTTTTTCCGACACACGCAGAGACGCATTCATGTGACGAGCACACGCCGACTCCGCCCCCTCCCCAAGACAGCGCTGCCAATTATTGCTGCTCCATCGAGTCCGGCCATAGTCGGATCTGAGGAGATATTTTATATATTTTAACCAAAAATTATGCATTTTTAATTTAATTAACACATTTCATATGAAGAGGGAAGTATTTTTGCTCATAAGAACAATAAAAGTCTGAGATTTATGTGATTTTTTTAAGTGTTACCTTACATGAATGTGAGAAATGGTCAGAGTGGACATGAGAAAATGATTGTAATTTAACAAAAACAGCTCAAAATATACAAATTGTATATTTATTATTTAATTGTATTTTGCTTCATGCTAACCAGTACACTTGAATCAGTGGCTTCAGACACTGAAAACATTACTGACAGTTTTATTATGCCTCCTTGTCCCCTTTGAATGTTGTGGACTCAAACTTAACACGTTCTATGGGATGAGCCAAATGCTAGCTAGCTGGCCAGACTGTGTAGCCTACTATGACACGGCGAGGAAAGTATGGGCTGCTTTTGGTTACAGTCGACTTGAGGTTTGATGGCATCCCAGGGGAAACAGGTTAAAAACATACACAGCTGGCTAGCTAGCTATGTCTTACCTTTGCCATAATGAAGTACATCCCCCTGCTGTGAGCATAGCACCGCGGTTCTGTAACCCACCCAGCTACAAAGAACTGGTCAGCTTCCAGACTTTTGTGTGCTTTTAGGTCAGCGCCTGTGTGTGTGTGTGTGTGTGTGTGGTGTCGGGGGGGACGACACTCCGCTGGTAACAGAGTGGTGCAGACCGTGTGGACTGAACTCGGGCAGACTGGACGGTTTTGCTTGATCCGTGAACACATGGGTAGGAAGGAGGTACGGGTCAGTAGCTAACCCTGCTATCGCTAGCTAACTCTGCTATCGCTAGCTAACCCTGCTATCGCTAGCTAACCCTGCTATCGCTAGCTAACCCTGCTATCGCTAGCTAACCCTGCTATCGCTAGCTTCTCCACATATCGCTCTTCGTGCCGTCCTACAAGGTGACTCACTTCACAGGACAACTCCACAGCATTACTATGACTATTGGTAGCCATCACTTCAATTTTATAACAGCTACTCATCCGTCACAATGTTTTGTTTGTTTTTGTTGTTCGCTTTTGAATTTCCCGGTCTATCACTTCCTGCCGTCCGTCATGGCGCAGTCTCCCTCGTCACGTGATAATTGTGACGTGTCTGCAAACGGTGAATAAATAATACAGTGACTGCAGGTACCCCCACCCTTATAAACAATACAGTGACTGCAGGTACCCCACCCTTATAAACAATACAGTGACTGCAGGTACCCCCACCCTTATAAACAATACAGTGACTGCAGGTGTCCCCACCCTTATAAACAATACAGTGACTGCAGGTACCCCACCCTTATAAACAATACAGTGACTGCAGGTACCCCACCCTTATAAACAATACAGTGACTGCAGGTACCCCACCCTTATAAACAATACAGTGACTGCAGGTACCCCACCCTTATAAACAATACAGTGACTGCAGGTGTCCCCACCCTTATAAACAATACAGTGACTGCAGGTACCCCACCCTTATAAACAATACAGTGACTGCAGGTACCCCACCCTTATAAACAATACAGTGACTGCAGGTGTCACCACCCTTATAAACAATGCAGTGACTGCAGGTACCCCCACCCTCATAAACAATACAGTGACTGCAGGTGTCCCACCCTTATAAACAATACAGTGACTGCAGGTACCCCCACCCTTTTAAACAACACAGTGGCATAACGACCCAAACCAACGACCAGTTTTTTTGCAAATATGGGTGTGACCATTAACTTGACTTACAGTGGCCATATGTACTATTCACAGAGGATTGAGTAATAGTTGCAATCACAGCATTGTGAAATGGCGACAGATGTACTGTTAGCGCCCCTCCCGAATCGAGGGGTCTCTCTCTCTATGTATATATGCATGCATGTATGCATGTATGTATGTATGTATGTATGTATGTATGTATGTATGTATGTATGTATGTATGTATGTATGTATGTATGTATGTATGTATGTATGCATGCATGCATGTATGTATGTATGTATGTATGTATGTATGTATGTATGTATGTATGTATGTATGTATGTATGTATGTATAGGATTAGGAACGAGTATATTAGAGGGACAGCTCAGGTTGGACGGTTTGGAGACAAAGCAAGAGAGACAAGATGGAGATGGTTTGGACATGTGTGGAGGAGAGATGCTCGGTATACTGGGAGAAGGATGCTGAATATGGAGCTGCCAGGGAAGAGGAGAAGAGGAAGGCCAAAGAGGAGGTTTATGGAGGTGGTGAGGGAGGACATGCAGGTGGCTGGTGTGACAGAGGGAGATGCAGAGGACAGGAAGAGATGGAAACGGATGATCCGCTCTGGCGCCCCCTAACGGGAGCAGCCGGAAGTAGTAGTAGTAGTAGTAGCAGTAGTAGTAGTAGTAGTAGTAGTAGTAGTAGTAGTAGTAGTAATTGTAGTAGTATAAGTAGTAGTACTAGTGGTATATATATATATATATATATATATATATATATACACAGATACAGATACACAACACAGATACGTCGTGTATTCTTCGTGTACACGACGCAGGAAACAGGGCTGTACTGCGATGTGTTAAAGTTGTTTCCCCGTATCCGTGTTGATATTCCGCCCCTCATTAGTTGAGCACGTATAACACCGCTGACAGTTTCGGAAAAAACGCTATGTCTATCTATCTATCTATCTATCTATCTATCTATCTATCTATCTATCTATCTATCTATCTATCTATCTATCTATCTATCTATCTATCTATCTATCTATCTATCTATCTATCTATCTATCTATCTATCTATCTATCTATCTATAGATATCTCTATATATATATATATATAGAGAGATATATAGATATAGATATGTGTGTGTGTGTGTGTGTGTGTGTGTGAGCTGAGGTCATGGTTTATACCAGCAGTAATGAGAAGGTGTTTTGTTGTTCTGTCCTTACTTGGTTTAGGGCTGGGCCGTATCTGTGAAGGCTTACATGACCTTGGCAGAGGTCAGGGGCCCTGGGAGCCGACTGCAATACGGATCCAGCGGGGAGGGTTTGTTGGCCACCCTCTGAGGAGGAGTTTATGAGAAGATATCTTGCAAATGGCTGTTGACAGTGCAGGGGGCATTCATCAGGGAAACAAAAGGGGGCAGCAGCGAGGGCAGACTTAGGGCTGGAGCGGATCTCACAGGAACAAATCTCATCTAAGCACCGCCAGAGAGACCATTTATAATGTTAAGACCACCACATGAATCCACAGCGAGGAGGGAGGAGCAGCCGGGTGGGGGCAGGGGTTGGGGGGGGGGCGACAGAGAAACGAAATTCATCAGATTACATGCTGACAAATAAATATAAACTTAATTTGCAGTCGGGGTGTAGTCTTGGAGTTTTCTGCTCCGGCACTGCAAGGAGACGTGTCCTGACGCTGTCACTTCTTCAGCTCAGGATTGACGCTGCGCCCATGAAACCTTCTCCGTCTGCAAAGCTCCCAAAGGAAAGAAGAACCGCCTTATTTAAAAAGCAGAGCCTCTCATCTACTGCACCTCCTGGTCTGCAGCTCCTGCTGCGGAATGTCAGTACGCCGTCTGACACAGCAGCTTGGTCTCTGGAGAGCCCGTGTCTGCACTGCTCTGCAGCACAATGGCGCCCCCAACAGCAGAGATAAGTCTACTGCTCATGCCGTATAGTTAACGCTACGTTTCATGAAGAGAAACACGGCCAAACACCCAGTGAGACAAGCTGACAGCCTCTAACATGAGGCGTTCAAGGTGGTGGTGATGGTGATGATGGTGGTGGTGATGGTGATGATGGTGGTGATGGTGATGATGATAGTGGTGGTGGTGAGGGTGATGGTGGTGGTGGTGATGGTGATGGTGGTGGTGGTGGTGGTGATGGTGATGATGGTGGTAGTGGTGGCGGTGATGGTGGTGCTGGTGATGATGATGATGGTGGTGATGGTGATGATGATGATGGTGGTGATGGTGATGATGGTGGTAGTTGTGGTGGTGATGGTGGTGCTGGTGCTGGTGATGATGGTGGTGATGATGATGATGGTGGTGATGGTGATGATGGTGGTAGTGGTGGCGGTGATGGTGGTGGTGGTGATGGTGATGATGGTGGTGATGGTGATGATGATGGTGGTGGTGATGGTGGTGGTGGTGGTGGTAGAGGGGGACAGACTGTATTGGCTCTATGAATGAAACACACAGTATCTCATTATTGTGTAGATGTGTACTTGTATGTACTTGTATGTACTTGTATGTACTTGTATGGGCATCTGCTTTCAGGACAGTCAGCTTTTTATTATTTCTTGCTTTTTTCTTTCTCCTACCAGTGAAAATTGGCAATCGTGTAATAATCCACTTATGTGAGCGTCGGCTTGTTTCACAGTGGACTCAGCAGCAGTTTTCCCTTCACAGCCAGGACCACCTCGGGCCCCTCCATGGTGAGCGCTCCCCAGCTAAACGGGGAGCTGTGGTCTCAGAGCTTCATGTGTAAGCCCAGATCAAAGGTCCCAGGGAACCAGAATGGATTCTCCGCTCTAACAAGCACACTTTCTCAGCTGGGGGAAATTGAAGCCATTTTTCTTTATCTTCCCTCTGCAGGTTAGCTTACTCGCTGCATCCACAGACACACCTCGCTATGATAGTGCGGCCTCGCTCAGAGCAGAACACACAGGCAGATAGCATCCACGCCTGTCCGGCTGTTTGATGTCTGCTTTTCAGCCTTCTGTTTTCATGCTCCCCGAAGCAACATCTGATAGGAAGCAAACGTAGAAAAGAAAGTAATGCAGCTCTGACAACGCGTGTAATGAGATGCTGGGGAACAAGCTCCCGTGCAGTTACTGTCCAATACGTCTGCAGGAAGTCTGATCACATGAATGAAGTGTGATTTCCTGCCCACTGTTGTTACGTCGCAACACTTGGCAGATTCCCACCTGTCAGCACTGTTCCAGGAGGTAACCTGACTTATCAACCTGACTACTATCAGTTTTATATGTACCGGTTATTTTTTGTTCAATGAACTGCAATACATTTTTACTGTGTGGCCTGAGAACCTCATGCATGTATCATCCTCAGTCTGGGGATTCAGCCGACGAGCAAGATGAGGGCATAACTACTGATGGAGATGAAAACCTGAATTACCCTTACAAGAGAGAGAAAAACCCCGGATTTGAAGGGAAACTGTCAGGCGGCAGTTTGGGTAAGTGAGTGTATAATGAAAACACTCTGAGGTGATCGCTTAGTTCTGCATCTCCAGGAGAAGATGTGTGGTGAACGTCTTTCTCCAGGAGGAGATGTGTGGTGAACGTCTTTCTCCAGGAGGAGATGTGTGGTGAGTGTCTTTCTCCAGGAGGAGATGTGTGGTGAACGTCTTTCTCCAGGAGGAGATGTGTGGTGAACGTCTTTCTCCAGGAGGAGATGTGTGGTGAGTGTCTTTCTCCAGGAGGAGATGTGTGGTGAACGTCTTTCTCCAGGAGGAGATGTGTGGTGAACGTCTTTCTCCAGGAGAAGATGTGTGGTGAAGGTCTTTCTCCAGGAGGAGATGTGTGGTGAGTGTCTTTCTCCAGGAGAAGATGTGTGGTGAACGTCTTTCTCCAGGAGGAGATGTGTGGTGAACGTCTTTCTCCAGGAGGAGATGTGTGGTGAACGTCTTTCTCCAGGAGAAGATGTGTGGTGAACGTCTTTCTCCAGGAGGAGATGTGTGGTGAACGTCTTTCTCCAGGAGGAGATGTGTGGTGAGTGTCTTTCCCCAGGAGGAGATGTGTGGTGAGTGTCTTTCTCCAGGAGAAGATGTGTGGTGAACGTCTTTCTCCAGGAGGAGATGTGTGGTGAACGTCTTTCTCCAGGAGGAGATGTGTGGTGAGTGTCTTTCCCCAGGAGGAGATGTGTGGTGAGTGTCTTTCTCCAGGACAAGATGTGTGGTGAGTGTCTTTCTCCAGGAGAAGATGTGTGGTGAACGTCTTTCTCCAGGAGGAGATGTGTGGTGAACGTCTTTCTCCAGGAGGAGATGTGTGGTGAGTGTCTTTCTCCAGGAGGAGATGTGTGGTGAACGTCTTTCTCCAGGAGGAGATGTGTGGTGAACGTCTTTCTCCAGGAGGAGATGTGTGGTGAGTGTCTTTCTCCAGGAGGAGATGTGTGGTGAACGTCTTTCTCCAGGAGGAGATGTGTGGTGAACGTCTTTCTCCAGGAGAAGATGTGTGGTGAACGTCTTTCTCCAGGAGGAGATGTGTGGTGAACGTCTTTCTCCAGGAGGAGATGTGTGGTGAACGTCTTTCTCCAGGAGGAGATGTGTGGTGAGTGTCTTTCCCCAGGAGGAGATGTGTGGTGAGTGTCTTTCTCCAGGAGAAGATGTGTGGTGAACGTCTTTCTCCAGGAGGAGATGTGTGGTGAACGTCTTTCTCCAGGAGGAGATGTGTGGTGAGTGTCTTTCTCCAGGAGGAGATGTGTGGTGAGTGTCTTTCTCCAGGAGGAGATGTGTGGTGAGTGTCTCTCCCCAGGAGAAGATGTGTGGTGAGTGTCTTTCTCCAGGAGGAGATGTGTGGTGAGTGTCTTTCTCCAGGAGGAGATGTGTGGTGAGTGTCTTTCCCCAGGGCAAGATGTGTGGTGAGTGTCTTTCCCCAGGAGGAGATGTGTGGTGAGTGTCTTTCCCCAGGAGGAGATGTGTGGTGAGTGTCTTTCTCCAGGAGGAGATGTGTGGTGAGTGTCTTTCTCCAGGAGAAGATGTGTGGTGAGTGTCTTTCTCCAGGAGGAGATGTGTGGTGAGTGTCTTTCTCCAGGAGAAGATGTGTGGTGAGTGTCTTTCTCCAGGAGGAGATGTGTGGTGAGTGTCTTCCCCCAGGAGGAGATGTGTGGTGAGTGTCTTTCCCCAGGAGGAGATGTGTGGTGAGTGTCTTTCCCCAGGAGGAGATGTGTGGTGAGTGTCTTTCTCCAGGAGGAGATGTGTGGTGAGTGTCTTTCTCCAGGAGGAGATGTGTGGTGAGTGTCTTTCTCCAGGAGGAGATGTGTGATGAGTGTCTTTCTCCAGGAGGAGATGTGTGGTGAACGTCTTTCCCCAGGAGGAGATCTGTGGTGAGTGTCTTTCCCCAGGACAAGATGTGTGGTGAGTGTCTTTCCCCAGGAGGAGATGTGTGGCGAGTGTCTTTCCCCAGGAGGAGATGTGTGGTGAGTGTCTTTCCCCAGGGCAAGATGTGTGGCGAGTGTCTTTCCCCAGGAGGAGATGTGTGGTGAGTGTCTTTCCCCAGGAGGAGATGTGTGGTGAGTGTCTTTCCCCAGGGCAAGATGTGTGGTGAACGTCTTTCTCCAGGAGGAGATGTGTGGTGAACGTCTTTCTCCAGGAGGAGATGTGTGGTGAACGTCTTTCTCCAGGAGGAGATGTGTGGTGAGTGTCTTTCTCCAGGAGGAGATGTGTGGTGAGTGTCTTTCTCCAGGAGGAGATGTGTGGTGAACGTCTTTCTCCAGGAGGAGATGTGTGGTGAGTGTCTTTCTCCAGGAGGAGATGTGTGGTGAACGTCTTTCTCCAGGAGGAGATGTGTGGTGAGTGTCTTTCTCCAGGAGGAGATGTGTGGTGAGTGTCTTTCCCCAGGAGGAGATGTGTGGTGAGTGTCTTTCTCCAGGAGAAGATGTGTGGTGAGTGTCTTTCCCCAGGAGGAGATGTGTGGTGAGTGTCTTTCTCCAGGAGAAGATGTGTGGTGAGTGTCTTTCTCCAGGAGGAGATGTGTGGTGAGTGTCTTTCCCCAGGAGGAGATGTGTGGTGAGTGTCTTTCTCCAGGAGGAGATGTGTGGTGAGTGTCTTTCTCCAGGAGGAGATGTGTGGTGAACATCTTTCTCCAGGAGGAGATGTGTGGTGAACGTCTTTCTCCAGGAGGAGATGTGTGGTGAGTGTCTTTCTCCAGGAGGAGATGTGTGGTGAGTGTCTTTCTCCAGGAGGAGATGTGTGGTGAGTGTCTCTCCCCAGGAGAAGATGTGTGGTGAGTGTCTTTCTCCAGGAGGAGATGTGTGGTGAGTGTCTTTCTCCAGGAGGAGATGTGTGGTGAGTGTCTTTCCCCAGGAGGAGATGTGTGGTGAGTGTCTTTCTCCAGGAGAAGATGTGTGGTGAGTGTCTTTCCCCAGGAGGAGATGTGTGGTGAGTGTCTTTCTCCAGGAGAAGATGTGTGGTGAGTGTCTTTCTCCAGGAGGAGATGTGTGGTGAGTGTCTTTCCCCAGGAGGAGATGTGTGGTAAGTGTCTTTCTCCAGGAGGAGATGTGTGGTGAGTGTCTTTCTCCAGGAGGAGATGTGTGGTGAGTGTCTTTCTCCAGGAGGAGATGTGTGGTGAGTGTCTTTCTCCAGGAGGAGATGTGTGGTGAGTGTCTCTCCCCAGGAGAAGATGTGTGGTGAGTGTCTTTCTCCAGGAGGAGATGTGTGGTGAGTGTCTTTCTCCAGGAGGAGTCTGAGTGTTGCCACAGCTCAAACCGCTAGAGGGAGTCTGAGTGTTGCCGATACCTGGTGTGTCTGTGCTCCGTGTGAGATCTTCTTTATCAGGGCTTAGCTGCATATGTTTGCTGATCTAGCTAACTGGCTATTTCCCAATACGATGATACACTACTCAGCTAGCTTAGCTAACTAGCGTGCTAACGAGAACATCAACACAGTCACAGTGAAGGTGGACAACAGCGTGCAGTACATTCTTGCCGAAGTTTACATCAACAGTTCCACACTTATAGCTTACACATTGGATTAAGATGTCATTAAACTGACGAACTACAAGACGGGTTCAGTAAAATACGTGTGTAACGATTTCAAACCTTTCTTACGTTACAAGCTATGAACGAACCGTCTCCCTTCTTCTCTCCCATCACGTATCTCCCTTTTTCTTTTCAGTCACTTCCTGATTTTTCCCCCTGACCCCTGACCCCGGCTGCGGACTGGCCACGCATTACAACAGGGAAGTCAAATAAAACATTTATGACATCTTATTTATATTTCAAATAACACTGGACATTTCAACTCATTTCAACAGTATTGCTATGTAGCATAGCTTACAGCAAAATAACAACTCTCTATTAAACCAAACCCTGTTCTCAGCCGGGTTACACCGTCATGTGACCTGACAAGTTTTCCAAGCGGTTACAAGCGCCGAGCGGAGGACAGGACCTCTGGAGGACAGTAGGGCTCCAGTTTTAAACGAGCGCCTGGGTCACTTCCCCCATCCATCCTTACAGCATGATTGTGTTCTCTTACACAGTAGGTCTTGTTTTTGTTGTTTTTGTCATCATGCATATCTATTATGATGTCATTTTGCTCGCTGGCTTCATTCAGCAGATTCTGGACATGGGACCACCGCTCAGCTCAGCTTTATGTTTCAATAATCTATTATCCAAACCGCTTGTCCTGCTCAGGTGGCGGGATGCTGGAGCCTATCCCAGCAGTCATTGGGCGGCAGGTGGGGAGACGCCCCGGACAGGCCACCAGACCATCACAGGGCCTGTGATGAACCTCAGTGAGTCCAGTTTAACCCAGTTATCTAAACCATGTATTTGAAAGCAAGAAGTGAAGTTAAAGTTATAACCGAAGTGTCCAATAGGATCAATGGCGGAGGACGTTGCTGGTCTACTCCCTGGTTCACCTGCAGGGAGTAGCGGCCTGTACTTACCGTAGTGTAGCTAGCAGTAACCGTCAGAGAGGAAGCACGCCGTCTGGCTGACATAAGAATGTATCTTTTGAATTGATCGTTTCGCTGTTGTCAGACACGCGCTTGTCTTCAGCTGGAGCTTGAACCGTCATGGTAAGGTCGTGTGTAGTGGTGAGCCGCTCTCCAAAACAAAACCCGTCAGTCAAGTGACTTCTGTTGGCCCTGCCATTGTAAGGGTGGAACACCGGCTAGTCACGGACACCTCCTGGAGGAGTAACACACATGCTCATCGTCGGCTGTTGCTTGAACCGGAAGAAGAATCACTTTATTTGTGCTTGCTCATTTAGCAACCACATACCGGCGCTGTAATGACGTCAGCATAGGAGGAGTATAGGAATAGTATAGGAGGTCAGTATAGGAGCAATATAGTGGGTTAGTATAGGATGTCAGTATAGGAGCAGTATAGGAATAGTATAGGTCCTATACTATACTATTTAGTACAGGAGCAGTATATGAGGTTAGTATAGGAGCAGTATATGAGGTTAGTATAGGAGCAGTATATGAGGTTAGTATAGGAGCAGTATATGAGGTTAGTATAGGAGCAGTCTAGGAGGTTAGTATAGGAGCAGTGTAGGAGCAGTATAGGAGGTTAGTATAGGAGCAGTATATGAGGTTAGTATAGGAGCAGTCTAGGAGGTTAGTATAGGAGCAGTGTAGGAGCAGTATAGGAGGTTAGTATAGGAGCAGTATATGAGGTTAGTATAGGAGCATTCTAGGAGGTTAGTATAGGAGCAGTGTAGGAGCAGTATAGGAGGTTAGTATAGAAGCAGTATAGGAGCAGTATAGGAGGTTCGTATAGGCACAGTATAGGAGCAGTATAGGATGTGAGTATAGGAGCGGTATAAGAATAGTATTGGAGGTCAGTATAGGAGCAATATAGTGGGTTAGTATAGGATGTCAGTATAGGAGCAGTATAGGAATAGTATAGGGCCTATACTATACTATTTAGTACAGGAGCAGTATATGAGGTTAGTATTGGAGCAGTATATGAGGTTAGTATAGGAGCAGTCTAGGAGGTTAGTATAGGAGCAGTGTAGGAGCAGTATAGGAGGTTAGTATAGGAGCAGTATATGAGGTTAGTATAGGAGCAGTCTAGGAGGTTAGTATAGGAGCAGTGTAGGAGCAGTATAGGAGGTTAGTATAGGAGCAGTATATGAGGTTAGTATAGGAGCAGTCTAGGAGGTTAGTATAGGAGCAGTGTAGGAGCAGTATAGGAGGTTAGTATAGGAGCAGTATATGAGGTTAGTATAGGAGCATTCTAGGAGGTTAGTATAGGAGCAGTGTAGGAGCAGTATAGGAGGTTAGTATAGAAGCAGTATAGGAGCAGTATAGGAGGTTCGTATAGGCACAGTATAGGAGCAGTATAGGATGTGAGTATAGGAGCGGTATAAGAATAGTATTGGAGGTCAGTATAGGAGCAATATAGTGGGTTAGTATAGGATGTCAGTATAGGAGCAGTATAGGAATAGTATAGGTCCTATACTATACTATTTAGTACAGGAGCAGTATATGAGGTTAGTATTGGAGCAGTATATGAGGTTAGTATAGGAGCAGTCTAGGAGGTTAGTATAGGAGCAGTGTAGGAGCAGTATAGGAGGTTAGTATAGGAGCAGTATATGAGGTTAGTATAGGAGCAGTATATGAGGTTAGTATAGGAGCAGTCTAGGAGGTTAGTATAGGAGCAGTGTAGGAGCAGTATAGGAGGTTAGTATAGGAGCAGTATATGAAGTTAGTATAGGAGCATTCTAGGAGGTTAGTATAGGAGCTGTATATGAGGTTAGTATAGGAGCATTCTAGGAGGTTAGTATAGGAGCAGTGTAGGAGCAGTATAGGAGGTTAGTATAGAAGCAGTATAGGAGCAGTATAGGAGGTTCGTATAGGCACAGTATAGGAGCAGTATAGGATGTCAGTATAGGAGCGGTATAAGAATAGTATTGGAGGTCAGTATAGGAGCAATATAGTGGGTTAGTATAGGATGTCAGTATAGGAGCAGTATAGGAATAGTGTAGGATGTCAGTATAGGAGCAGTATAGGAATAGTATAGGTCATAAACTATAGTATTTAGTACAGGAGCAGAAAAAGAGGATAGTATAGGAGCAGTCTAGGAGGTTAGTATAGGAGCAGTATATGAGGTTAGTATAGGAGCATTCTAGGAGGTTAGTATAGGAGCAGTGTAGGAGCAGTAAAGGAGGTTAGTATAGAAGCAGTATAGGAGTAGTATAGCAGGTTTGTATAGGCGCAGTATAGGATGTTAGTGTAGGAGCAGTATAGGAGGTTAGAATAGGAGCAGTATAGGAGCAGTGTAGGAGCAGTATAGGAGGTTAGTTTAGGAGCAGTATAGGAGCAGTATAGGAGGTTAGTGTAGGAGCAGTATAGGAGCAGTATAGGAGGTTAGTGTAGGAGCAGTATAGGAGCAGTATAGGAGGTTAGTGTAGGAGCAGTAGAGGAGCAGTATAGGAGGTTAGTACAGGAGCAGTAGAGGAGCAGTATAGGAGGTTAGTACAGGAGCAGTAGAGGAGCAGTATAGGAGGTTAGTATAGGAGCAGTATAGGAGCAGTATAGGAGGTTAGTGTAGGAGCAGTATAGGAGCAGTATAGGAGGTTAGTACAGGAGCAGTAGAGGAGCAGTATAGGAGGTTAGTATAGGAGCAGTATAGGAGGTTAGTGTAGGAGCAGTAGAGGAGTAGTATAGGAGGTTAGTACTATAGGAGCAGTATAGGAGGTTAGATCCACTTTTCCTGCTGGGCTCCATTAGCACTAACAGGGCCAACCCTAAAAGGCATTGATTAACTTTAAATGACTTTAAACCACCTTCAGATGTGCACACACAGTGTATGGGAGAACAGATCTCACATCTCATATGTCACATCTCATATCTCATATTGAATATCTCATATCCCACATCTCACATCTCATATCTCATATCTCACATCATATCTAACATCTCATATCTAACATCTCATATCTCATATTGCATATCACATATCTCATATCCCACATCTCACATCTCATATCTCATATCCCACATCTCACATCTGATATCTCATATCTCATATCTCAAATCTCACATCTCATATCTCACATCTAATATATCTCATCTCATATTTCGCATCTCATATCTCACATCTCATATCTCAAATCTCATGTGACATATCTCATATCTCATATCTTATATAATATATCATATCTCACATCTCACATCTCATATCTCACATCTCACATCTCATATCTCATATCTCACATGTCATATCTCATATCTCACATCTCATATATAATATATCATATCTCACATCTCATTTCTCATATCTCACATGTCATATATAATATATATCTCACATCTTATATCTCATATCTCACATGTCATATCTCAAATCTCGTATCTCACGTCTCATGTCTCACATCTTATATCTCATATCTCATATCTCACATATCATATCTCATATCTTAAATCTCGTATCTCACGTCTCATATCTCACATCTCACATCTCATATCTCACATCTCACATCTCATATCTCACATGTCATATCTCACATCTCACATCTCATACCTCATAGCTCACAACTCACATGTCACATGTCACATCTCATATCTCATATCTCAAATCTCGTATCTCACATGCCATATCTAACATCTCACATGCCATATCTCACATCTCACATCTCATAGCTCATAGCTCACATGTCACATGTCACATGTCACATGTCACATCTCATATCTCATATCTCACGTTGGTGCTGGTGAGTCATGGTGTTATATTGCAATACCTATTCTTTATATAGCAATACCTATTCTTTATATAGCAACAGCTATTCTTTATATAGCAATACCTATTCTTTATATAGCAATACCTATTCTTTATATAGCAATACCTATTCTTTATATAGCAATACCTATTCTTTATACAGAAATACCTATTCTTTATATAGCAATACCTATTCTTTATATAGCAATACCTATTCTTTATACAGAAATACCTATTCTTTATATAGCAATACTAGCAATACCTATTCTTTATATAGCAACACCTATTCTTTATATAGCAATACCTATTCTTTATATAGCAATACCTATTCTTTATATAGCAACAGCTATTCTTTATATAGCAATACCTATTCTTTATATAGCAATACCTATTCTTTATATAGCAATACCTATTCTTTATATAGCAATACCTATTCTTTATATAGCAATACCTATTCTTTATATATCAACACCTATTCTTTATATAGCAATACCTATTCTTTATATAGCAATACCTATTCTTTATATAGCAACACCTATTCTTTATATAGCAATACATATTCTTTATATAGCAATACCTATTCTTTATATAGCAATACTAGCAACACCTATTCTTTATATAGCAATACCTATTCTTTATATAGCAATACCTATTCTTTATATAGCAACACCTATTCTTTATATAGCAATACCTATTCTTTATACAGCAACAGCTATTGTTTATATAGCAACACCTATTCTTTATATAGCAACACCTATTCTTTATATAGCAATACCTATTCTTTATATAGCAATACCTATTCTTTATATAGCAATACATATTCTTTATATAGCAATACTAGCAATACCTATTCTTTATACAGCAACACCTATTCTTTATATAGCAATACCTATTCTTTATATAGCAATACCTATTCTTTATATAGCAACAGCTATTCTTTATATAGCAATACCTATTCTTTATATAGCAATACCTATTCTTTATATAGCAATACCTATTCTTTATATAGCAATACCTATTCTTTGTATAGCAACACCTGTTCTTTATATAGCAACACCTATTCTTTATATAGCAATACCTATTCTTTATATAGCAACACCTATTCTTTATATAGCAATACCTATTCTTTATATAGCAATACCTATTCTTTACATAGCAATACCTATTCTTTATATAGCAACACCTATTCTTTATATAGCAATACCTATTCTTTATATAGCAACAGCTATTCTTTATATAGCAATACCTATTCTTTATATAGCAATACCTATTCTTTACATAGCAATACCTATTCTTTATATAGCAACACCTATTCTTTATATAGCAATACCTATTCTTTATATAGCAACAGCTATTCTTTATATAGCAACACCTATTCTTTACATAGCAATACCTATTCTTTATATAGCAATACCTATTCTTTATATAGCAATACCTATTCTTTATATAGCAACACCTATTCTTTATATAGCAATACCTATTCTTTATATAGCAATACCTATTCTTTATATAGCAATACCTATTCTTTATATAGCAACACCTATTCTTTATATAGCAATACCTATTCTTTATATAGCAACACCTATTCTTTATATAGCAATACCTATTCTTTATATAGCAACAGCTATTCTTTATATAGCAATACCTATTCTTTATATAGCAATACCTATTCTTTACATAGCAATACCTATTCTTTATATAGCAACACCTATTCTTTATATAGCAATACCTATTCTTTATATAGCAACAGCTATTCTTTATATAGCAACACCTATTCTTTACATAGCAATACCTATTCTTTATATAGCAATACCTATTCTTTATATAGCAATACCTATTCTTTATATAGCAACACCTATTCTTTATATAGCAATACCTATTCTTTATATAGCAATACCTATTCTTTACATAGCAATACCTATTCTTTATATAGCAACACCTATTCTTTATATAGCAATACCTATTATTTATACAGAAATACCTATTCTTTATATAGCAATACCTATTCTTTATATAGTAATACCTATTCTTTATATAGCAATACCTATTCTTTATATAGTAATACCTATTCTTTATATAGCAACAGCTATTCTTGTCACTGAGGGTGCTCTCATCTGACTGTGTGGGCCATACAGTGGCACCAATGTTAAACGGAGACGATAAATAATTACTGGGAAAACCTCCTCGAAGCAGCGTTAAAATGCAAATCAAAAGTGCATTAATGTAATGAACATGCAGAGCAGATATTCTGAATGATCTCCTCTTCAGTCGGACATAAGAGCCTTTTAGATTTTAGAACTTTGTTGCTTTTCTACTTCAGTTCATTTAATAAAATAAAGTAAATGAGCCCAACCCTGGTTAACATCTGCCAATAATAATAATAATAATAATAATAATAATAAACTTGATTTATGTCACACCTTTCTGAGCAGCATTACAAGGTGCCTTATAAAACAGGATAAGATAATACACATAGTCAAGATAAAACAACAAAATACAATACAAATATAGGACATACTGCCAGACCTGCTCCACAGAACAAGGTAAAACACGGTCCGGATAAAGTCACAAGAACATTATTAAAATGTAGAGAATTAGAGCCCATAAAACAAGTATTAGGATAAAAACAACTAAATAAGGTCATGAAAGAAAAACAAAAAATAAAGAATAAAAATGTAAAATCATAAAAGCACACGATAAAAACAATATGAGATTAAAAAATAAATACGAATTGGGCAACAACGGATTTACTGTAAAAAAGCCGTCCTGTAAAAGTAAGTTTAAGACGTGATTTAAAAGAAGGCAGTGAGGTTGCTAGCCTCATGTCCTCAGGCAGGGGGTCCACATCTCTGGGGTCTTACATTTGTTCGGGCAGGGGGGTCCACATCTGTGGGGTCTTACATTTGCTCAGACAAGGGGGTCCACATCTCTGGGGTCTTACATTTGCTCGGGCAGGGGGGTCCACAGCTGTGGGGTCTTACATTTGCTCGGGCAGGGGGGTCCACAGCTGTGGGGTCTTACATTTGCTCGGGCAGGGGGGTCCACATCTCTGGGGTCTTACATTTGCTCAGGCAGGGGGGTCCACATCTCTGGGGTCTTACATTTGCTCAGGCAGGGGGGTCCACATCTCTGGGGTCTTACATTTGCTCAGGCAGGGGGGTCCACATCTCTGGGGTCTTACATTTGCTCAGGCAGGGGGGTCCACATCTCTGGGGTCTTACATTTGCTCAGGCAGGGGGGTCCACAGCTCTGGGGTCTTACATTTGCTCAGGCAGGGGGGTCCACAGCTGTGGGGTCTTACATTTGCTCAGGCAGGGGGGTCCACAGCTGTGGGGTCTTACATTTGCTCAGGCAGGGGGGTCCACAGCTGTGGGGTCTTACATTTGCTCAGGCAAGGGGGTCCACAGCTGTGGGGTCTTACATTTGCTCGGGCAGGGGGGTCCACATCTCTGGGGTCTTACATTTGCTCGGGCAGGGGGGTCCACATCTCTGGGGTCTTACATTTGCTCAGGCAGGGGGGTCCACATCTGTGGGGTCTTACATTTGCTCGGGCAGGGGGGTCCACATCTGTGGGGTCTTACATTTGCTCAGGCAGGGGGGTCCACAGCTGTGGGGTCTTACATTTGCTCGGGCAGGGGGGTCCACATCTCTGGGGTCTTACATTTGCTCAGGCAGGGGGGTCCACAGCTGTGGGGTCTTACATTTGCTCAGGCAGGGGGGTCCACATCTCTGGGGTCTTACATTTGCTCGGGCAGGGGGGTCCACATCTCTGGGGTCTTACATTTGCTCAGGCAGGGGGGTCCACATCTCTGGGGTCTTACATTTGCTCAGGCAGGGGGGTCCACAGCTCTGGGGTCTTACATTTGCTCAGGCAGGGGGGTCCACATCTCTGGGGTCTTACATTTGCTCGGGCAGGGGGGTCCACAGCTGTGGGGTCTTACATTTGCTCAGGCAGGGGGGTCCACAGCTGTGGGGTCTTACATTTGCTCAGGCAGGGGGGTCCACATCTCTGGGGTCTTACATTTGCTCGGACAGGGGGGTCCACATCTCTGGGGTCTTACATTTGCTCGGGCAGGGGGGTCCACATCTCTGGGGTCTTACATTTGCTCAGGCAGGGGGGTCCACATCTCTGGGGTCTTACATTTGCTCGGGCAGGGGGGTCCACATCTCTGGGGTCTTACATTTGCTCAGGCAGGGGGGTCCACATCTCTGGGGTCTTACATTTGCTCGGGCAGGGGGGTCCACATCTCTGGGGTCTTACATTTGCTCAGGCAGGGGGGTCCACATGTCTGGGGTCTTACATTTGGTCAGGCAGGGGGGTCCACAGCTGTGGGGTCTTACATTTGCTCAGGCAGGGGGGTCCACATCTCTGGGGTCTTACATTTGCTCGGGCAGGGGGGTCCACATCTCTGGGGTCTTACATTTGCTCAGGCAGGGGGGTCCACATCTCTGGGGTCTTACATTTGCTCGGGCAGGGGGGTCCACATCTCTGGGGTCTTACATTTGCTCGGGCAGGGGGGTCCACATCTGTGGGGTCTTACATTTGCTCGGGCAGGGGGGTCCACATCTCTGGGGTCTTACATTTGCTCAGGCAGGGGGGTCCACATCTCTGGGGTCTTACATTTGTTCGGGCAGGGGGGTCCACATCTCTGGGGTCTTACATTTGCTCAGGCAGGGGGGTCCACAGCTGTGGGGTCTTACATTTGCTCGGGCAGGGGGGTCCACAGCTGTGGGGTCTTACATTTGCTCAGGCAGGGGGGTCCACAGCTGTGGGGTCTTACATTTGCTCGGGCAGGGGGGTCCACATCTCTGGGGTCTTACATTTGCTCGGGCAGGGGGGTCCACATCTCTGGGGTCTTACATTTGCTCGGGCAGGGGGGTCCACATCTCTGGGGTCTTACATTTGCTCAGGCAGGGGGGTCCACAGCTGTGGGGTCTTACATTTGCTCGGGCAGGGGGGTCCACAGCTGTGGGGTCTTACATTTGCTCGGGCAGGGGGGTCCACAGCTGTGGGGTCTTACATTTGCTCGGGCAGGGGGGTCCACATCTCTGGGGTCTTACATTTGCTCAGGCAGGGGGGTCCACAGCTGTGGGGTCTTACATTTGCTCGGGGAAGGGGGTCCACATCTCTGGGGTCTTACATTTGCTCAGGCAGGGGGGTCCACAGCTGTGGGGTCTTACATTTGCTCGGGCAGGGGGGTCCACAGCTGTGGGGTCTTACATTTGCTCGGGCAGGGGGGTCCACATCTCTGGGGTCTTACATTTGCTCAGGCAGGGGGGTCCACATCTCTGGGGTCTTACATTTGCTCAGGCAGGGGGGTCCACAGCTGTGGGGTCTTACATTTGCTCGGGCAGGGGGGTCCACATCTCTGGGGTCTTACATTTGCTCAGGCAGGGGGGTCCACATCTCTGGGGTCTTACATTTGCTCGGGCAGGGGGGTCCACATCTCTGGGGTCTTACATTTGCTCGGGCAGGGGGGTCCACATCTCTGGGGTCTTACATTTGCTCCGGCAGGGGGGTCCACATCTCTGGGGTCTTACATTTGCTCGGGCAGGGGGGTCCACATCTCTGGGGTCTTACATTTGCTCAGACAGGGGGGTCCACATCTCTGGGGTCTTACATTTGCTCAGACAGGGGGGTCCACATCTCTGGGGTCTTACATTTGCTCGGGCAGGGGGGTCCACATCTCTGGGGTCTTACATTTGCTCAGACAAGGGGGGTCCACATCTCTGGGGTCTTACATTTGCTCGGTCAGGGGGGTCAACATCTCTGGGGTCTTACATTTGCTCGGGCAGGGGGGTCCACATCTCTGGGGTCTTACATTTGCTCAGGCAGGGGGGTCCACATCTCTGGGGTCTTACATTTGGTCGGGCAGGGGGGTCCACATCTCTGGGGTCTTACATTTGTTCGGGCAGGGGGGTCCACATCTCTGGGGTCTTACATTTGCTCAGGCAGGGGGGTCCACATCTCTGGGGTCTTACATTTGCTCAGGCAGGGGGGTCCACATCTCTGGGGTCTTACATTTGCTCAGGCAGGGGGGTCCACATCTCTGGGGTCTTACATTTGCTCGGGCAGGGGGGTCCACATCTCTGGGGTCTTACATTTGCTCAGGCAGGGGGGTCCACATCTCTGGGGTCTTACATTTGCTCGGGCAGGGGGGTCCACATCTCTGGGGTCTTACATTTGCTCGGGCAGGGGGGTCCACAGCTGTGGGGTCTTACA
This sequence comes from Lampris megalopsis, assembly GCA_022114975.2. Lineage (NCBI taxonomy): Eukaryota > Metazoa > Chordata > Actinopteri > Lampriformes > Lampridae > Lampris > Lampris megalopsis. Next base: position 627,783 of record JAJHIY020001340.1, read on the forward strand.
TTTGCTCGGGCAGGGGGGTCCACATCTCTGGGGTCTTACATTTGCTCAGGCAGGGGGGTCCACATCTCTGGGGTCTTACATTTGCTCGGGCAGGGGGGTCCACATCTCTGGGGTCTTACATTTGCTCGGGCAGGGGGGTCCACAGCTGTGGGGTCTTACATTTGCTCGGGCAGGGGGGTCCACATCTCTGGGGTCTTACATTTGCTCGGGCAGGGGGGTCCACATCTCTGGGGTCTTACATTTGCTCAGGCAGGGGGGTCCACATCTCTGGGGTCTTACATTTGCTCGGGCAGGGGGGTCCACATCTCTGGGGTCTTACATTTGCTCGGGCAGGGGGGTCCACATCTCTGGGGTCTTACATTTGCTCGGGCAGGGGGGTCCACATCTCTGGGGTCTTACATTTACTCGGGGAAGGGGGTCCACATCTCTGGGGTCTTACATTTGCTCAGGCAGGGGGGTCCACATCTGTGGGGTCTTACATTTGCTCAGGCAGGGGGGTCCACATCTCTGGGGTCTTACATTTGCTCAGGCAGGGGGTTCCACATCTCTGGGGTCTTACATTTGCTCAGGCAGGGGGGTCCACATCTCTGGGGTCTTACATTTGCTCGGGCAGGGGGGTCCACAGCTGTGGGGTCTTACATTTGCTCGGGCAGGGGGGTCCACAGCTGTGGGGTCTTACATTTGCTCGGGCAGGGGGGTCCACAGCTCTGGGGTCTTACATTTGCTCAGGCAGGGGGGTCCACATCTCTGGGGTCTTACATTTGCTCGGGCAGGGGGGTCCACATCTCTGGGGTCTTACATTTGCTCGGGCAGGGGGGTCCACATCTCTGGGGTCTTACATTTGCTCAGGCAGGGGGGTCCACATCTGTGGGGTCTTACATTTGCTCAGGCAGGGGGGTCCACAGCTGTGGGGTCTTACATTTGCTGGGGCAGGGGGGTCCACATCTGTGGGGTCTTACATTTGCTGGGGCAGGGGGGTCCACAGCTGTGGGGTCTTACATTTGCTGGGGCAGGGGGGTCCACATCTCTGGGGTCTTACATTTGGTCGGGCAGGGGGGTCCACATCTCTGGGGTCTTACATTTGCTCGGGCAGGGGGGTCCACATCTGTGGGGTCTTACATTTGCTCGGGCAGGGGGGTCCACATCTCTGGGGTCTTACATTTGCTCGGGCAGGGGGGTCCACATCTCTGGGGTCTTACATTTGCTCGGGCAGGGGGGTCCACATCTCTGGGGTCTTACATTTGCTGGGGCAGGGGGGTCCACATCTGTGGGGTCTTACATTTGCTCGGGCAGGGGGGTCCACAGCTCTGGGGTCTTACATTTGCTCGGGCAGGGGGGTCCACATCTCTGGGGTCTTACATTTGCTCAGGCAGGGGGGTCCACATCTCTGGGGTCTTACATTTGCTCGGGCAGGGGGGTCCACATCTCTGGGGTCTTACATTTGCTCAGGCAGGGGGGTCCACATCTCTGGGGTCTTACATTTGCTCGGGCAGGGGGGTCCACATCTCTGGGGTCTTACATTTGCTCGGGCAGGGGGGTCCACATCTCTGGGGTCTTACATTTGCTCGGGCAGGGGGGTCCACAGCTCTGGGGTCTTACATTTGCTCGGGCAGGGGGGTCCACAGCTCTGGGGTCTTACATTTGCTCAGACAAGGGGGTCCACAGCTGTGGGGTCTTACATTTGCTCAGGCAGGGGGGTCCACATCTCTGGGGTCTTACATTTGCTCAGGCAGGGGGGTCCACATCTCTGGGGTCTTACATTTGCTCAGGCAGGGGGGTCCACATCCCTGGGGTCTTACATTTGCTCAGACAAGGGGGTCCACATCTCTGGGGTCTTACATTTGCTCAGGCAGGGGGGTCCACATCTCTGGGGTCTTACATTTGCTCAGGCAGGGGGGTCCACATCTCTGGGGTCTTACATTTGCTCAGGCAGGGGGGTCCACATCTCTGGGGTCTTACATTTGCTCAGGCAGGGGGGTCCACATCTCTGGGGTCTTACATTTGCTCGGGCAGGGGGGTCCACATCTCTGGGGTCTTACATTTGCTCGGGCAGGGGGGTCCACATCTCTGGGGTCTTACATTTGCTCGGGCAGGGGGGTCCACAGCTGTGGGGTCTTACATTTGCTCGGGCAGGGGGGTCCACATCTCTGGGGTCTTACATTTGCTCGGGCAGGGGGGTCCACATCTCTGGGGTCTTACATTTGCTCGGGCAGGGGGGTCCACAGCTGTGGGGTCTTACATTTGCTCAGGCAGGGGGGTCCACATCTCTGGGGTCTTACATTTGCTCGGGCAGGGGGGTCCACATCTCTGGGGTCTTACATTTGCTCGGGCAGGGGGGTCCACATCTGTGGGGTCTTACATTTGCTCGGGCAGGGGGGTCCACATCTCTGGGGTCTTACATTTGCTCGGGCAGGGGGGTCCACAGCTGTGGGGTCTTACATTTGCTCGGGCAGGGGGGTCCACAGCTGTGGGGTCTTACATTTGCTCAGGCAAGGGGGTCCACATCTCTGGGGTCTTACATTTGCTCAGGCAGGGGGGTCCACATCTCTGGGGTCTTACATTTGCTCGGGCAGGGGGGTCCACATCTCTGGGGTCTTACATTTGCTCGGGCAGGGGGGTCCACATCTCTGGGGTCTTACATTTGGTCGGGCAGGGGGGTCCACATCTCTGGGGTCTTACATTTGCTCAGGCAGGGGGGTCCACATCTCTGGGGTCTTACATTTGCTCAGGCAGGGGGGTCCACATGTCTGGGGTCTTACATTTGGTCAGGCAGGGGGGTCCAAAGCTGTGGGGTCTTACATTTGCTCAGGCAGGGGGGTCCACATGTCTGGGGTCTTACATTTGCTCAGGCAGGGGGGTCCACAGCTGTGGGGTCTTACATTTGGTCGGGCAGGGGGGTCCACAGCTGTGGGGTCTTACATTTGCTCAGGTAGGGGGGGCCACATCCCTGGGGTCTTACATTTGCTCGGTCAGGGGGGTCCACATCTCTGGGGTCTTACATTTGCTGGGGCAGGGGGGTCCACATCTGTGGGGTCTTACATTTGCTCGGGCAGGGGGGTCCACATCTCTGGGGTCTTACATTTGCTCGGGCAGGGGGGTCCACAGCTCTGGGGTCTTACATTTGCTCAGGCAGTGGGGTCCACATCTCTGGGGTCTTACATTTGCTCGGGCAGGGGGGTCCACAGCTCTGGGGTCTTACATTTGCTCGGGCAGGGGGGTCCACATCTCTGGGGTCTTACATTTGCTCGGGCAGGGGGGTCCACATCTCTGGGGTCTTACATTTGCTCGGTCAGGGGGGTCCACATCTCTGGGGTCTTACATTTGCTCGGGCAGGGGGGTCCACAGCTGTGGGGTCTTACATTTGCTCGGGCAGGGGGGTCCACATCTCTGGGGTCTTACATTTGGTCAGGCAGGGGGGTCCACAGCTGTGGGGTCTTACATTTGCTCAGGCAGGGGGGTCCACATCTGTGGGGTCTTACATTTGCTCGGGCAGGGGGGTCCACATCTGTGGGGTCTTACATTTGCTCAGGCAGGGGGGTCCACATCTCTGGGGTCTTACATTTGCTCGGGCAGGGGGGTCCAAAGCTGTGGGGTCTTACATTTGGTCGGGCAGGGGGGTCCACATCTCTGGGGTCTTACAGTTGCTCGGGCAGGGGGGTCCACATCTCTGGGGTCTTACATTTGCTCGGGCAGGGGGGTCCACATCTCTGGGGTCTTACATTTGCTCAGGCAGGGGGGTCCACATCTCTGGGGTCTTACATTTGCTCGGGCATGGGGGTCCACATCTCTGGGGTCTTACATTTGGTCGGGCAGGGGGGTCCACAGCTCTGGGGTCTTACATTTGCTCGGGCAGGGGGGTCCACATCTCTGGGGTCTTACATTTGCTGGGGCAGGGGGGTCCACAGCTGTGGGGTCTTACATTTGCTCGGGAAGGGAGGTCCACATCTCTGGGGTCTTACATTTGCTGGGGCAGGGGGGTCCACATCTGTGGGGTCTTACATTTGCTGGGGCAGGGGGGTCCACAGCTCTGGGGTCTTACATTTGCTGGGGCAGGGGGGTCCACATCTCTGGGGTCTTACATTTGGTCGGGCAGGGGGGTCCACAGCTCTGGGGTCTTACATTTGCTCGGGCAGGGGGGTCCACATCTGTGGGGTCTTACATTTGCTCGGGCAGGGGGGTCCACATCTCTGGGGTCTTACATTTGCTCGGGCAGGGGGGTCCACATCTCTGGGGTCTTACATTTGCTCGGGCAGGGGGGTCCACATCTCTGGGGTCTTACATTTGCTGGGGCAGGGGGGTCCACATCTGTGGGGTCTTACATTTGCTGGGGCAGGGGGGTCCACAGCTGTGGGGTCTTACATTTGCAGGGGCAGGGGGGTCCACATCTCTGGGGTCTTACATTTGGTCAGGCGGGGGGGTCCACATCTCTGGGGTCTTATATTTGCTCGGGCAGGGGGGTCCACATCTCTGGGGTCTTACATTTGCTCAGGCAGGGGGGTCCACATCTCTGGGGTCTTACATTTGCTCGGGCAGGGGGGTCCACATCTCTGGGGTCTTACATTTGCTCGGGCAGGGGGGTCCACATCTCTGGGGTCTTACATTTGCTCAGGCAGGGGGGTCCAAAGCTGTGGGGTCTTACATTTGCTCAGGCAGGGGGGTCCACATCTCTGGGGTCTTACATTTGCTCAGGCAGGGGGGTCCAGAGCTGTGGGGTCTTACATTTGCTCAGGCAGGGGGGTCCACATCCCTGGGGTCTTCCATTTGCTCAGACAAGGGGGTCCACATCTCTGGGGTCTTACATTTGCTAAGGCAGGGGGGTCCAAATCTCTGGGGTCTTCCATTTGCTCAGGCAGGGGGGTCCACATCGCTGGGGTCTTACATTTGCTCAGGCAGGGGGTCCACATCTCTCGGGTCTTACATTTGCTCAGGCGGGGGGGTCCACATCTGTGGGGTCTTACATTTGCTCGGGCAGGGGGGTCCACATCTGTGGGGTCTTACATTTGCTCCGGCAGGGGGGTCCACATCTCTGGGGTCTTACATTTGCTCGGGCAGGGGGGTCCACAATTGTGGGGTCTTACATTTGCTCGGGCAGGGGGGTCCACATCTCTGGGGTCTTACATTTGGTCGGGCAGGGGGGTCCACAGCTGTGGGGTCTTACATTTGCTCGGGCAGGGGGGTCCACATCTCTGGGGTCTTACATTTGCTTGGGCAGGGGGGTCCACAGCTGGGGGGTCTTACATTTGGTCGGGCAGGGGGGTTCACATCTCTGGGGTCTTACATTTGCTCAGGCAGGGGGGTCCACATGTCTGGGGTCTTACATTTGCTCGGGCAGGGGGGTCCACATCTCTGGGGTCTTACATTTGCTCGGGCAGGGGGGTCCACAGCTGTGGGGTCTTACATTTGGTCGGGCAGGGGGGTCCACAGCTGTGGGGTCTTACATTTGCTCAGGCAGGGGGGTCCACATCTCTGGGGTCTTACATTTGGTCGGGCAGGGGGGTCCACATCTCTGGGGTCTTACATTTGGTCGGGCAGGGGGGTCCACAGCTCTGGGGTCTTACATTTGCTCGGGCAGGGGGGTCCACATCTCTGGGGTCTTACATTTGCTCGGGCAGGGGGGTCCACATCTCTGGGGTCTTACATTTGGTCGGGCAGGGGGGTCCACATCTCTGGGGTCTTACATTTGCTCAGGCAGGGGGGTCCACATCTCTGGGGTCTTACATTTGGTCAGGCAGGGGGGTCCAAAGCTGTGGGGTCTTACATTTGCTCAGGCAGGGGGGTCCACATGTCTGGGGTCTTACATTTGCTCAGGTAGGGGGGTCCACAGCTGTGGGGTCTTACATTTGCTCAGGTAGGGGGGTCCACATCTCTGGGGTCTTACATTTGCTCGGGCAAGGGGGTCCACATCTCTGGGGTCTTACATTTGCTCAGGCAGGCTGGTCCACATCTCTGGGGTCTTACATTTGGTCAGGCAGGGGGGTCCACATCTCTGGGGTCTTACATTTGCTCGGGCAGGGGGGTCCACATCTCTGGGGTCTTACATTTGCTCGGGCAGGGGGGTCCACATCTCTGGGGTCTTACATTTACTCGGGGAAGGGGGTCCACATCTCTGGGGTCTTACATTTGCTCGGTCAGGGGGGTCCACATCTCTGGGGTCTTACATTTGCTCGGGCAGGGGGGTCCACATCTCTGGGGTCTTACATTTGCTCAGGCAGGGGGGTCCACATCTCTGGGGTCTTACATTTGGTCAGGCAGGGGGGTCCACATCTCTGGGGTCTTACATTTGCTCGGGCAGGGGGGTCCACAGCTGTGGGGTCTTACATTTGCTCGGGCAGGGGGGTCCACATCTCTGGGGTCTTACATTTGCTCAGGCAGGGGGGTCCACATCTCTGGGGTCTTACATTTGCTCAGGCAGGGGGGTCCACATCTCTGGGGTCTTACATTTGCTCAGGCAGGGGGGTCCACATCTCTGGGGTCTTACATTTGCTCGGGCAGGGGGGTCAACATCCCTGGGGTCTTACATTTGCTCGGGCAGGGGGGTCCACAGCTGTGGGGTCTTACATTTGCTGGGGCAGGGGGGTCCACATCTGTGGGGTCTTACATTTGCTCGGGCAAGGGGGTCCACATCTCAGGTGTCTTACATTTGCTCGGGCAGGGGGGTCCACAGCTCTGGGGTCTTACATTTGCTCAGGCAGGGGGGTCCACATCTCAGGGGTCTTACATTTGCTCGGGCAGGGGGGTCCACAGCTCTGGGGTCTTACATTTGCTCGGGCAGGGGGGTCCACAGCTGTGGGGTCTTACATTTGATCAGGCAGGGGGGTCCACATCTCAGGGGTCTTACATTTGTTCGGGCAGGGGGGTCCACATCTCGGGGGTCTTACATTTGCTCAGGCAGGGGGGTCCACAGCTGTGGGGTCTTACATTTGCTGGGGCAGGGGGGTCCACAGCTGTGGGGTCTTACATTTGCTGGGGCAGGGGGGTCCACATCTCTGGGGTCTTACATTTACTCGGGCAGGGGGGTCCACATCTCTGGGGTCTTACATTTGCTCGGTCAGGGGGGTCCACATCTCTGGGGTCTTACATTTGCTCGGGCAGGGGGTTCCACATCCCTGGGGTCTTACATTTGCTCGGGCAGGGGGGTCCACATCTCTGGGGTCTTACATTTGCTCGGGCAGGGGGGTCCACATCTCTGGGGTCTTACATTTGCTCGGGCAGGGGGGTCCACAGCTCTGGGGTCTTACATTTGCTCGGGCAGGGGGGTCCACATCTCTGGGGTCTTACATTTGCTCGGGCAGGGGGGTCCACATCTCTGGGGTCTTACATTTGCTCGGGCAAGGGGGTCCACAGCTGTGGGGTCTTACATTTGCTCGGGCAGGGGGGTCCACAGCTGTGGGGTCTTACATTTGCTCTGGCAGGGGGGTCCACAGCTGTGGGGTCTTACATTTGCTCAGGCAGGGGGGTCCACAGCTGTGGGGTCTTACATTTGCTCTGGCAGGGGGGTCCACAGCTGTGGGGTCTTACATTTGCTCAGGCAGGGGGGTCCACAGCTGTGGGGTCTTACATTTGCTCGGGCAAGGGGGTCCACAGCTGTGGGGTCTTACATTTGCTCGGGCAGGGGGGTCCACATCTCTGGGGTCTTACATTTGCTCAGGCAAGGGGGTCCACAGCTGTGGGGTCTTACATTTGCTCGGGCAGGGGGGTCCACATCTCTGGGGTCTTACATTTGCTCGGTCAGGGGGGTCCACATCTCTGGGGTCTTACATTTGCTCGGTCAGGGGGGTCCACATCTCTGGGGTCTTACATTTGCTCGGGCAGGGGGGTCCACATGTCTGGGGTCTTACATTTGCTCAGGCAGGGGGGTCCAAAGCTGTGGGGTCTTACATTTGCTCAGGCAGGGGGGTCCACATCCCTGGGGTCTTACATTTGCTCGGGCAGGGGGGTCCACATCCCTGGGGTCTTACATTTGCTCGGGCATGGGGGTCCACATCCCTGGGGTCTTACATTTGCTCGGGCAGGGGGGTCCACAGCTGTTGGGTCTTACATTTGCTTGGGCAGGGGGGTCCACAGCTCTGGGGTCTTACATTTGCTCAGGCAGGGGGGTCCACATCTCTGGGGTCTTACATTTGCTCGGGCAGGGGGGTCCACAGCTGTGGGGTCTTACATTTGCTCGGGCAGGGGGGTCCACATCTCTGGGGTCTTACATTTGCTCAGGCAGGGGGGTCCACAGCTGTGGGGTCTTACATTTGCTCGGGCAGGGGGGTCCACATCTCTGGGGTCTTACATTTGCTCGGGCAGGGGGGTCCACAGCTGTGGGGTCTTACATTTGCTCAGGCAGGGGGGTCCACATCTCTGGGGTCTTACATTTGCTCGGTCAGGGGGGTCCACATCTCTGGGGTCTCAAATTTGCTCGGGCAGGGGGGTCCACATCTCTGGGGTCTTACATTTGCTCAGGCAGGGGGGTCCACATCTCTGGGGTCTTACATTTGGCTCAGGCAGGGGGGTCCACATCTGTGGGGTCTTACATTTGCTCAGGCAGGGGGGTCCACATCTCTGGGGTCTCACATTTGCTCCGGCAGGGGGGTCCACATCTCTGGGGTCTTACATTTGCTCGGGCAGGGGTGTCCACATCTCTGGGGTCTTACATTTGGTCGGGCAGGGGGGTCCACATCTCTGGGGTCTTACATTTGGTCGGGCAGGGGGGTCCACATCTCTGGGGTCTTACATTTGCTCGGGCAGGGGGGTCCACATCTCTGGGGTCTTACATTTGCTCGGGCAGGGGGGTCCACATCTCTGGGGTCTTACATTTGCTCGGGCAGGGGGGTCCACATCTCTGGGGTCTTACATTTGCTCAGGCAGGGGGGTCCACATCTCTGGGGTCTTACATTTGCTCAGGCAGGGGGGTCCACATCTCTGGGGTCTTACATTTGCTCGGGCAGGGGGGTCCACAGCTGTGGGGTCTTACATTTGCTCAGGCAGGGGGGTCCACATCTCTGGGGTCTTACATTTGCTCGGGCAGGGGGGTCCACATCTCTGGGGTCTTACATTTGGTCAGGCAGGGGGGTCCACATCTCTGGGGTCTTACATTTGCTCAGGCAGGGGGGTCCACAGCTGTGGGGTCTTACATTTGCTCAGGCAGGGGGGTCCACAGCTGTGGGGTCTTACATTTGCTCAGGCAGGGGGGTCCACATCTCTGGGGTCTTACATTTGCTCGGGCAGGGGGGTCCACAGCTGTGGGGTCTTACATTTGCTCAGGCAGGGGGGTCCACAGCTGTGGGGTCTTACATTTGGTCGGGCAAGGGGGTCCACAGCTGTGGGGTCTTACATTTGCTCAGGCAGGGGGGTCCAAAGCTGTGGGGTCTTACATTTGCTCAGGCAGGGGGGTCCACAGCTGTGGGGTCTTACATTTGCTCGGGCAGGGGGGTCCAAAGCTGTGGGGTCTTACATTTGCTCAGGCAGGGGGGTCCACAGCTGTGGGGTCTTACATTTGGTCGGGCAGGGGGGTCCACAGCTGTGGGGTCTTACATTTGCTCAGGCAAGGGGGTCCACATCTCTGGGGTCTTACATTTGCTCAGGCAGGGGGGTCCACATCTCTGGGGTCTTACATTTGCTCAGGCAGGGGGGTCCACAGCTGTGGGGTCTTACATTTGGTCGGGCAAGGGGGTCCACATCTCTGGGGTCTTACATTTGCTCAGGCAGGGGGGTCCACATCTCTGGGGTCTTCCATTTGCTCGGGCACGGGGGTCCACATCTCTGGGGTCTTCCATTTGCTCGGGCAGGGGGGTCCACATCTCTGGGGTCTCACATTTGCTCCGGCAGGGGGGTCCACATCTCTGGGGTCTTCCATTTGCTCAGACAAGGGGGTCCACATCTCTGGGGTCTTCCATTTGCTCAGACAAGGGGGTCCACATCTCTGGGGTCTTCCATTTGCTCAGGCAGGGGGTCCACATCTCTGGGGTCTTCCATTTGCTCAGACAAGGGGGTCCACATCTCTGGGGTCTTACATTTGCTCGGGCAGGGGGGTCCACATCTCTGGGGTCTTACATTTGCTCGGGCAGGGGGGTCCACATCTCTGGGGTCTTACATTTGCTCGGGGAAGGGGGTCCACATCTCTGGGGTCTTACATTTGCTCGGGCAGGGGGGTCCACATCTGTGGGGTCTTACATTTGCTCGGGCAGGGGGGTCCACATCTCTGGGGTCTTACATTTGGTCAGGCAGGGGGGTCCACAGCTGTGGGGTCTTACATTTGCTCAGGCAAGGGGGTCCACAGCTGTGGGGTCTTACATTTGGTCAGGCAGGGGGTCCACAGCTGTGGGGTCTTACATTTGCTCAGGCAGGGGGGTCCACATCTGTGGGGTCTTACATTTGCTCAGGCAGGGGGGTCCACATCTCTGGGGTCTTACATTTGCTCGGGCAGGGGGGTCCACAGCTCTGGGGTCTTACATTTGCTCGGGCAGGGGAGTCCACATCTCTTGGGTCTTACATTTGCTCGGGCAGGGGGGTCCACATCTCTGGGGTCTTACATTTGCTCAGGCAAGGGGGTCCACATCTCTGGGGTCTTACATTTGCTCAGGCAAGGGGGTCCACATCTCTGGGGTCTTACATTTGCTCGGGCAGGGGGGTCCACAGCTGTGGGGTCTTACATTTGCTCAGGCAGGGGGGTCCACATCTCTGGGGTCTTACATTTGCTCGGGCAGGGGGGTCCACATCTCTGGGGTCTTACATTTGGTCAGGCAGGGGGGTCCACATCTCTGGGGTCTTACATTTGCTCAGGCAGGGGGGTCCACAGCTGTGGGGGCTTACATTTGCTCAGGCAGGGGGGTCCACAGCTGTTGGGTCTTACATTTGCTCAGGCAGGGGGGTCCACATCTCTGGGGTCTTACATTTGCTCAGGCAGGGGGGTCCACATCTCTGGGGTCTTACATTTGTTCGGGCAGGGGGGTCCACATCTCGGGGGTCTTACATTTGCTCGGGCAGGGGGGTCCACATCTCTGGGGTCTTACATTTGGTCAGGCAGGGGGGTCCAAAGCTGTGGGGTCTTACATTTGCTCAGGCAGGGGGGTCCACAGCTGTGGGGTCTTACATTTGGTCGGGCAAGGGGGTCCACAGCTGTGGGGTCTTACATTTGCTCAGGCAGGGGGGTCCAAAGCTGTGGGGTCTTACATTTGCTCAGGCAGGGGGGTCCACAGCTGTGGGGTCTTACATTTGGTCGGGCAGGGGGGTCCAAAGCTGTGGGGTCTTACATTTGCTCAGGCAGGGGGGTCCACAGCTGTGGGGTCTTACATTTGCTGGGGCAGGGGGGTCCACAGCTGTGGGGTCTTACATTTGGTCGGGCAAGGGGGTCCACATCTCTGGGGTCTTACATTTGCTCAGGCAGGGGGGTCCACATCTCTGGGGTCTTACATTTGCTCAGGCAGGGGGGTCCACAGCTGTGGGGTCTTACATTTGGTCGGGCAAGGGGGTCCACATCTCTGGGGTCTTACATTTGCTCAGGCAGGGGGGTCCACATCTCTGGGGTCTTCCATTTGCTCGGGCACGGGGGTCCACATCTCTGGGGTCTTCCATTTGCTCGGGCAGGGGGGTCCACATCTCTGGGGTCTCACATTTGCTCCGGCAGGGGGGTCCACATCTCTGGGGTCTTCCATTTGCTCAGACAAGGGGGTCCACATCTCTGGGGTCTTCCATTTGCTCAGACAAGGGGGTCCACATCTCTGGGGTCTTCCATTTGCTCAGGCAGGGGGTCCACATCTCTGGGGTCTTCCATTTGCTCAGACAAGGGGGTCCACATCTCTGGGGTCTTACATTTGCTCGGGCAGGGGGGTCCACATCTGTGGGGTCTTACATTTGCTCGGGCAGGGGGGTCCACAGCTCTGGGGTCTTACATTTGCTCGGGGAGGGGGGTCCACATCTCTGGGGTCTCACATTTGCTCCGGCAGGGGGGTCCACATCTCTGGGGTCTTACATTTGCTCAGGCAGGGGGGTCCACATCTCTGGGGTCTTACATTTGCTCGGTCAGGGGGGTCCACATCTCTGGGGTCTTACATTTGGTCAGGCAGGGGGGTCCACATCTCTGGGGTCTTACATTTGCTCGGGCAGGGGGGGGTCCACATCTCTGGGGTCTTACATTTGCTCGGGCAGGGGGGTCCACATCTCTGGGGTCTTACATTTGCTCGGGCAGGGGGGTCCACAACTGTGGGGTCTTACATTTGCTCGGGCAGGGGGGTCCACATCTCTGGGGTCTTACATTTGCTCAGGCAGGGGGGTCCACATCTCTGGGGTCTTACATTTGCTCAGGCAGGGGGGTCCACATCTCTGGGGTCTTACATTTGCTCAGGCAAGGGGGTCCACATCTCTGGGGTCTTACATTTGCTCAGGCAGGGGGGTCCAAAGCTGTGGGGTCTTACATTTGCTCGGGCAGGGGGGTCCACATCTCTGGGGTCTTACATTTGCTCGGGCAGGGGGGTCCACATCTCTGGGGTCTTACATTTGCTCGGGCAGGGGGGTCCACATCTCTGGGGTCTTACATTTGCTCGGGCAGGGGGGTCCACATCTCTGGGGTCTTACATTTGGTCAGGCAGGGGGGTCCACATCTCTGGGGTCTTACATTTGCTCAGGCAGGGGGGTCCACATCTCTGGGGTCTTACATTTGTTCGGGCAGGGGGGTCCACATCTCGGGGGTCTTACATTTGCTCGGGCAGGGGGGTCCACATCTCTGGGGTCTTACATTTGCTCGGGCAGGGGGGTCCACATCTCTGGGGTCTTACATTTGGTCAGGCAGGGGGGTCCAAAGCTGTGGGGTCTTACATTTGCTCAGGCAGGGGGGTCCACAGCTGTGGGGTCTTACATTTGGTCAGACAGGGGGGTCCACAGCTGTGGGGTCTTACATTTGGTCGGGCAAGGGGGTCCACAGCTGTGGGGTCTTACATTTGCTCAGGCAGGGGGGTCCAAAGCTGTGGGGTCTTACATTTGCTCAGGCAGGGGGGTCCACAGCTGTGGGGTCTTACATTTGGTCGGGCAGGGGGGTCCAAAGCTGTGGGGTCTTACATTTGCTCAGGCAGGGGGGTCCACAGCTGTGGGGTCTTACATTTGCTGGGGCAGGGGGGTCCACAGCTGTGGGGTCTTACATTTGGTCGGGCAAGGGGGTCCACATCTCTGGGGTCTTACATTTGCTCAGGCAGGGGGGTCCACATCTCTGGGGTCTTCCATTTGCTCGGGCACGGGGGTCCACATCTCTGGGGTCTTCCATTTGCTCGGGCAGGGGGGTCCACATCTCTGGGGTCTCACATTTGCTCCGGCAGGGGGGTCCACATCTCTGGGGTCTTACATTTGCTCGGGCACGGGGGTCCACATCTCTGGGGTCTTCCATTTGCTCAGACAAGGGGGTCCACATCTCTGGGGTCTTCCATTTGCTCAGACAAGGGGGTCCACATCTCTGGGGTCTTACATTTGCTCAGGCAGGGGGTCCACATCTCTGGGGTCTTCCATTTGCTCAGACAAGGGGGTCCACATCTCTGGGGTCTTACATTTGCTCGGGCAGGGGGGTCCACATCTCTGGGGTCTTACATTTGCTCAGGCAGGGGGGTCCACATCTCTGGGGTCTTACATTTGCTCGGGCAGGGGGGTCCACATCTCTGGGGTCTTACATTTGCTCGGGCAGGGGGGTCCACAGCTGTGGGGTCTTACATTTGCTCGGGCAGGGGGGTCCACATCTCTGGGGTCTTACATTTGCTCAGGCAGGGGGGTCCACATCTCTGGGGTCTTACATTTGCTCGGGCAGGGGGGTCCACATCTCTGGGGTCTTACATTTGCTCAGGCAGGGGGGTCCACAGCTCTGGGGTCTTACATTTGCTCGGGCAGGGGGGTCCAAATCTCTGGGGTCTTACATTTGCTCGGGCAGGGGGGTCCACATCTCTGGGGTCTTACATTTGCTCGGGCAGGGGGGTCCACATCTCTGGGGTCTTACATTTGGTCAAGCAGGGGGGTCCACAGCTGTGGGGTCTTACATTTGCTTGGACAGGGGGGTCCACATCTCTGGGGTCTTACATTTGGTCAGGCAGGGGGGTCCACAGCTGTGGGGTCTTACATTTGCTCAGGCAGGGGGGTCCACATGTCTGGGGTCTTACATTTGCTCGGGCAGGGGGGTCCACATCTCTGGGGTCTTACATTTGCTCGGGCAGGGGGGTCCACATGTCTGGGGTCTTACATTTGCTCGGCCAGGGGGGTCCACATCTCTGGGGTCTTACATTTGCTCGCGCAGGGGGGTCCACAGCTCTGGGGTCTTACATTTGCTCGGGCAGGGGGGTCCACATCTCTGGGGTCTTACATTTGGTCAGGCAGGGGGGTCCACAGCTGTGGGGTCTTACATTTGCTCAGGCAGGGGGGTCCACATGTCTGGGGTCTTACATTTGCTCGGGCAGGGGGGTCCACATCTCTGGGGTCTTACATTTGCTCAGGCAGGGGGGTCCACATCTCTGGGGTCTTACATTTGGTCGGTGAGGGGGGTCCACATCTCTGGGGTCTTACATTTGGTCGGGCAGGGGGGTCCACAGCTCTGGGGTCTTACATTTGCTCGGGCAGGGGGGTCCACATCTCTGGGGTCTTACATTTGCTCGGGCAGGGGGGTCCACATCTCTGGGGTCTTACATTTGCTCGGGCAGGGGGGTCCACATCTCTGGGGTCTTACATTTGCTCAGGCAGGGGGGTCCACATCTCTGGGGTCTTACATTTGCTCAGGCAGGGGGGTCCACATCTCTGGGGTCTTACATTTGCTCAGGCAGGGGGGTCCACATCTCTGGGGTCTTACATTTGCTCGGGCAGGGGGGTCCACATCTCTGGGGTCTTACATTTGGTCAAGCAGGGGGGTCCAAAGCTGTGGGGTCTTACATTTGCTCAGGCAGGGGGGTCCACAGCTGTGGGGTCTTACATTTGCTCGGGCAGGGGGGTCCACATCTCTGGGGTCTTACATTTGCTCGGGCAAGGGGGTCCACATCTCTGGGGTCTTACATTTGCTCGGTCAGGGGGGTCCACATCTCTGGGGTCTTACATTTGGTCAGGCAGGGAGGTCCACATCTCTGGGGTCTTACATTTGCTCGGGCAGGGGGGTCCACAGCTCTGGGGTCTTACATTTGCTCGGGCAGGGGGGTCCACAGCTCTGGGGTCTTACATTGGCTCGGGCAGGGGGGTCCACATCTCTGGGGTCTTACATTTGCTCGGGCAGGGGGGTCCACATCGCTGGGGTCTTACATTTGGTCGGGCAGGGGGGTCCACATCTCTGGGGTCTTACATTTGCTCGGGCAGGGGGGTCCACATCTCTGGGGTCTTACATTTGCTCGGGCAGGGGGGTCCACATCTCTGGGGTCTTACATTTGCTCGGGCAGGGGGGTCCACAGCTCTGGGGTCTTACATTTGCCCAGGCAGGGGGGTCCACATCTCAGGGGTCTTACATTTGCTCGGGCAGGGGGGTCCACAGCTCTGGGGTCTTACATTTGCTCGGGCAGGGGGGTCCACAGCTCTGGGGTCTTACATTTGATCAGGCAGGGGGGTCCACATCTCAGGGGTCTTACATTTGTTCGGGCAGGGGGGTCCACATCTCGGGGGTCTTACATTTGCTCAGGCAGGGGTGTCCACAGCTGTGGGGTCTTACATTTGCTGGGGCAGGGGGGTCCACAGCTGTGGGGTCTTACATTTGCTGGGGCAGGGGGGTCCACATCTCTGGGGTCTTACATTTGCTCAGGCAGGGGGGTCCACATCTCTGGGGTCTTACATTTGCTCGGTCAGGGGGGTCCACATCTGTGGGGTCTTACATTTGCTCGGGCAGGGGGGTCCACATCTCTGGGGTCTTATATTTGCTCGGGCAGGGGGGTCCACATCTCTGGGGTCTTACATTTGCTCAGGCAAGGGGGTCCACATCTCTGGGGTCTTACATTTGCTCGGGCAGGGGGGTCCACAGCTGTGGGGTCTTACATTTGCTCGGGCAGGGGGGTCCACATCTCTGGGGTCTTACATTTGCTCAGGCAGGGGGGTCCACATCTCTGGGGTCTTACATTTGCTCAGGCAGGGGGGTCCATATCTCTGGGGTCTTACATTTGCTCAGGCAGGGGGGTCCACAGCTGTGGGGTCTTACATTTGCTCGGGCAGGGGGGTCCACAGCTGTGGGGTCTTACATTTGCTCGGGCAGGGGGGTCCACATCTCTGGGGTCTTACATTTGCTCAGGCAGGGGGGTCCACATCTCTGGGGTCTTACATTTGCTCGGGCAGGGGGGTCCACATCTCTGGGGTCTTACATTTGCTCAGGCAAGGGGGTCCACATCTCTGGGGTCTTACATTTGCTCGGGCAGGGGGGTCCACATCTCTGGGGTCTTACATTTGCTCGGGCAGGGGGGTCCACAGCTGTGGGGTCTTACAGGAAACACCTGGTCAGCTTTAGCACCGAGGCTGTCTGAAGGACCAGTTAAAAGAGCTGCCTGAGGAGGCAGGCAGCGACCAGGCCCATGGGGTGTGAGTCAGGCAGGACAGTATATGTAGGAGCGAGGCCATGCAGGGCTTTAAAAGTAAAAGTTAGTCAAAGTTAAAAGTCTTCCTGTAACTGACAGGTAGCCAGCGAAGCATCGCCAGAGTGGGAGGGATGTGTTCATGTCTCTTGGCGTTTGTTAACAGTCTGGCCGTTCTGAAGGAGCTGCAGGCGGGAGATGGACTCTTGACTAAGCCATGAATACAGGGCGTTTATATACACACACACACACACACACACACACACACACACACACACACATATATATATACACATATATACATATATATACATATATACACACACACACACACACACACACACACACACACACACACACACACACACACACACATATATACACATATATACATATATATACATATATACATACACACACACACACACACACACACACACACACACATATATAAATATATGTGTGTGTGTGTGTATGTTTATGGATATGTATATATATATATATGCATATGAATAAGTTTATGTATATATGTATATGTTTATATATAGCCAGTGCATCCTTAGTGCCGGTCCCAAGCCCGGACAAATGGGGAGGGTTGCGTCAGGAAGGGCATCTGGTATAAAATCTTTGCCAAATCAAATATGCGGATCATAAATAAGACTTACATACCGGATCGGTCAGGCCCGGGTTACCAACGACCGCCACCGGTACTGTTGACCAGCAGGGTGTCGGTGGAAACTATGCTACTGTTGGGCGAAGGAGAAGGAGAGGGGGAAAGCATGTCCAGAGGCAGCTAGAGAGGAGGAAGGGTAGGCATGTGGAGGTGAGAGTTGGAACTTTGAATGTTGGCACTATGACTGGTAAAGGGAGAGAGCTGGCTGACATGATGGAGAGAAGAAAGGTAGGCATACTGTGTGTGCAAGAGACCAGGTGGAAGGGGAGTAAGGCCAGGAGTATCGGAGGTGGGTTCAAACTCTTCTACCATGGTGTGAATGGGAGGAGTAATGGGGTAGGGGTAATTCTGAAGGAAGAGTATGTCAAGGGCGTGCTGGAGGTGAAGAGAGTGTCAGACAGAGTGATGAGTATGAAGCTGGAAATTGAAGGTTTATTGCTGAATGTTATAAGCGCATATGCCCCGCAAGTTGGGTGTGAGATGGAGGAGAAAGAAGAATTCTGGAGTGAGCTGGATGAAGTGGTGGAGAGGGTACCCAAGGAGGAGAGAGTGGTGATTGGAGCGGACTTCAATGGACATGTTGGTGAAGGGAACAGAGGTGATGAGGAGGTGATGGGAAGGTATGGTGTCAAGAAGAGAAATGTGGAAGGACAGATGGTGGTGGATTTTGTGAAAAGGTTGGAAGTGGCTGTGGTGAATACATATTTCAAGAAGAGGGAGGAACACAGGGTGACGTACAAGAGTGGAGGAAAGTGCTCACAGGTGGACTATATCTTATGTAGAAGGCGCCATCTAAAAGGGACTGGAGACTGCAAGGTGGTGACAGGGGAGAGCGTAGCTAGGCAGCATCGGATGGTGGTCTGTAGGATGACTTTGGAGACCAAGAAGAGGAAGCGAGTGAAGACACAGCCGAAGATCAAATGGTGGAAGCTGAAGAAGGAAGACTGTTGTGTGGAGTTCAGGCAGGAGTTAAGACAGGCACTGGGTGGTAGTGAAGAGTTGCCAGATGGCTGGACAACCACTGCAGAAATAGTGAGGGAGACAGATAGGAAGGTACTTGGTGTGTCATCAGGACAGAGGAAGGAAGACAAGGAGACTTGGTGGTGGAATGAGGAAGTACAGCAAATTATACAGAGGAAAAGGTTGGCAAAGAAGAAGTGGGATAGTAAGAGAGATGAAGAAAGTAGACGGGAGTACAAGGAGACGCAGCGTAAAGCAAAGAGAGAGGTGGCAAAGGCAAAGGAAAAGGCGTATGGTGAGTTGTATGACAGATTAGACACTAAGGAAGGAGAAAAGGACTTGTACCGATTGGCTAGACAGAGGGACCGAGCTGCAAAGGATGTGCAGCAAGTTAGGGCGATCAAGGATAGAGATGGAAATGTGCTGACAAGCGAGGAGAGTGTGCTAAGAAGGTGGAAGGAGTACTTTGAGGGGCTGATGAATGAAGAAAATGAGAGAGAGAGAAGGTTGGATGATGTAGGGATAGTGAATCAGGAAGTGCGGTGGATTAGCAAGGAGGAAGTGAGGGCAGCTATGAAGAGGATGAAGAGTGGAAAGGCAGTTGGTCCTGATGACATACCTGTGGAGGCATGGAGGTGTTTAGGAGAGATGGCAGTGGGGTTTTTAACTAGATTGTTTAACACAATCCTGGAAAGTGAGAGGATGCCTGAGGAGTGGAGAAGAAGCATACTGGTACCGATCTTCAAGAACAAGGGTGATGTGCAGAACTGTAGCAACTACAGAGGTATAAAGTTGATCAGCCACAGCATGAAGATTTGGGAAAGAGTAATAGAAGCTAGGTTAAGAGGAGAGGTGATGATCAGCAGCAGCAGTATGGTTTCATGTCATGAAAGAGCACCACAGATGTGATGTTTGCTTTGAGAATGTTGATGGAGAAGTATAGAGAAGGCCAGAAGGAGTTACATTGTGTCTTTGTAGATTTAGAGAAAGCTTATGACAGAGTGCCGAGAGAGGAGGTGTGGTATTGTATGAGGAAGTCAGGAGTTGCAGAGAAGTATGTAGGAGTGGTGCAGGATATGTATGAGGGCAGTGTGACAGTGGTGAGGTGTGCGGTTGGAATGACAGATGGGTTCAAGGTGGAGGTGGGATTACATCAAGGATCGGCTCTGAGCCCTTTCTTGTTTGCAATGGTGATGGACAGGTTGACAGACAAGATCAGGCAGGAGTCTCCATGGACGATGATGTTCGCGGATGACATTGTGATCTGTAGCGAGAGTAGGGTGCAGGTTGAGGAGAGCCTGGAGAGGTGGAGGTATGCACTGGAGAGAAGAGGAATGAAAGTCAGTAGGAGCAGGACAGAATACCTATGCGTGAATGAGAGGAAGGACAGTGGAATGGTGAGGATGCAAGGAGTGGAGGTGACGAAGGTGTATGAGGTTAAATACTTGGGGTCAACTGTCTAAAGTAACGGGGAGTACAGAAGAGAGGTGAAGAAGAGGGTGCAGGCAGGGTGGAGCGGGTGGAGAAGAGTGTCAGGAGTGATGTGTGACAGAAGGGTACCAGCAAGAGTTAAAGGGAAGGTTTACAAGACCAGCTATGTTATATGGTTTGGAGACAGTGGCACTGATGAAAAGACAGGAGCAGGAGGTGGAGGTGGCAGAGATGAAGATGATAAGATTTTCACTGGGAGTGATGAAGAAGGACAGGATTAGGAACGAGTATATTAGAGGGACAGCTCAGGTTGGACGGTTTGGAGACAAAGCAAGAGAGACAAGATGGAGATGGTGTGGACATGTGTGGAGGAGAGATGCTGGGTATAGTGGGAGAAGGATGCTGAATATGGAGCTGCCAGGGAAGAGGAGAAGAGGAAGGCCAAAGAGGAGGTTTATGGATGTGGTGAGGGAGGACATGCAGGTGGCTGGTGTGACAGAGGAAGATGCAGAGGACAGGAAGAGATGGAAACGGATGATCCGCTGTGGCGACCCCTAACGGGAGCAGCCGGAAGTAGCAGTAGTAGAATTGCGTTGTGTTAGAGGAGGTGGCAGTGATCACTTGTTTGCATGAGTTTTTGTTTTGTTCACAATGGCGCAGGAATATGTTTGTCTCAAACACGTCCAATTCAGTAATGTGACTTGAAGCTCTCGGGTTCCAACCCGGGGAGTTGCCTGGAAAGATTTGGGAATGTGTTATATTCCACCATATATGGGCTGTCTAGGAAACAAATCCTCACGCTCAGCCCCTCCAGCTGGGCTCCTCTGGGACTAACAGTTGATAACTAGCTGTGCTTGTTGGTTCCAAGTCTGCGGTTTGTGAAACTGTAAAGCAGGACAAAGAGAGACCCCAAAAGACCATACATACAATGCAACGTTTTTTCGGAAAAGAGATTAAAAATTCAAATTATTAACTAACTCCAATTTATTCAGAAAATATTATTATTATCATCATTTATTCAGGTTTTATTGACGTCTTATTTAAGTTAATAAAACGTCATCCATGCAGTGGCGCCCCCAGAAACCTTTTCTTAGGGGTAGCCAAATGGGGCCACTGAAAATCTTGGGGCGGCACACCAAAGCCAGAAGCCATGACTGAATTTCAGGAATTCTATTCTGCTGTTGCAGTATACTGTATCTACTACTACTTTCGGCTGCTCCCGTTAGGGGGCGCCACAGCGGATCATCCGTTTCCATTTCTTCCTGTCTTCTGCGTCTTCCTCTGTCACACCGTTCACCTGCATGTCTTCCCTCACCACATCCATAAACCTCCTCTTTGGCCTTCCTCTTCTCCTCTTCCCTGGCAGCTCCATATTCAGCATCCTTCTCCCAGTATACCCAGCATCTCTCCTCCACACATGTCCACACCATCTCAATCTTGCCTCTCTTGCTTTGTCTCCAAACCGTCCAACCTGAGCTGTCCCTCTAATATACTCGTTCCTAATCCTGTCCTTCTTCATCACTCCCAATGAAAATCTTATCATCTTCATCTCTTCCACCTCCAGCTCCTCCTCCTGCCTTTTCATCAGTGCCACTGTCTCCAAACCATACAACATAGCTGGTCTCACTACCATCTTGTAAACCTTCCCTTTAACTCTTGCTGGTACCCTTCTGTCACACATCACTCCTGACACACTTCTCCACCCACTCCACCCTGCCTGCACTCTCTTCTTCACCTCTCTACTGCACTCCCCGTTACTTTGGACAGTTGACCCCAAGTATTTAAACTCAAATGTCTTTGTCACCTCCACTCCTTGCATCCTCACCATTCCACTGTCCTCCCTCTCATTCACGCATAGGTATTCCGTCTTGCTCCAACTGACTTTCATTCCTCTTCTCTCCAGTGCATACCTCCACCTCTCCAGGCTCTCCTCCACCTGCACCCTACTCTCGCTACAGAGCACAATGTCATCCGCGAACATCATCGTCCATGGAGACTCCTGCCTGATCTTGTCCGTCAACCTGTCTGTAGCGCTATCTATCCCTTTTAACTGTCAAGGACAACGCTGCCGAGTTCTCTATACAACTCGGTATCCAATAAACTATTGAAGTATGTTAACTTCGCTTCTTATGTGTTTAAAGTATGTTCTAAAGGCTCTAAATGTCTTACAGTGTCATCTGGTAACTCCAACTAAAAGGTTGACTACCCCTTTAAGGCAATCTAACATGGTCTAGACACCTCAATGTGTCACCGAGTAACTTATATTAAAATGGTGGACTAGCCCTTTAAGGTTGTCTCAACATGTCACTTACCATAGCCTAGACACCACAGGAATAAACACACATGAATAATCCACACTCACACAGGTACATAGAATTATATATACAAATGTATTATGAGTAATAATTATTAGAATGAATGACAGTGATAAGCCTCAATGGCTAACAAGCATCTGCATTCAGATATACACAAATTAATCAGACCAACACATTAGCATACAGCTCAATAACCCTATAACTAAGCCGGCAATAAAAGAAAAGAAAGTCAACCCCCAGTTGCAGGCCTGTTTCTTTATCGGGTACGTTGGGACCCTAAACAGCCCTCTTCGCTCCCCTTGGAAGCCCGCACATCCGGCTTGTACTCACAATGAATGCTCCTCTTCGTCTCAGTGCAGCAGCGAACGTCAGGCCGGCAGCCATCCTAGCTAACTGGCTAGTTAGCCGTTAGCCGTTAGCGCCATCTCACGGTCGAACCGTGCGCTCGCCTCGGCAGCACAACACGGCAACAGACGACTCCTTCTGCGTTCCTCGGTGGTCGCATGAACCCACCACTACACTGTACTGATAACGTTACTTCGCTAAACTAGAAGACGGCCCGACTCACTGTGGGGAGAGCCCCTCACCGCATCCGGTCCATTCGCCCGTCTTGCTGTGCTAACAACGAACACCGACTGGCTAGCTCGCTCCGTAACGTCGCTGGGTCCACATATGGGACTGACGAGTAGTCAGTTTGTCTCCCCAGTCCACACCAACAGTTCCTGGGGGGGGGGGGTCTCGTTCAGACACCCGCACACATCACTGTTCACTAAACTTCAATTACATTTCTCTCACCGCAAAATAGCATATAACAACTCGACATCACACTGCTCCGTTTGGCTCACACAAGGGACGAGAGACCTCCTTTCTCCCCCTCCAGTCTGCTCGCCTGACGTTCCCCGCTGCCCTCTCAACCAATCACATTCAAGGTAAGGTATTCTCTCCACAGCCAACCAATCACAACAATGGTAAGTTTCAACACGAAAGTAAATGCATTTCACATTGGTAAACAACTGTTTTGCAGAACAATATCAACAATATAATATATTCATATTCAAAAGGTATACAAAATAACAAACATAGGCCAAACTCTTCTCTAATAGTGCAATATAATATATCTAAGGCCTATAATTTAACCACAGGGTTACATGTCCATCACCATTGCAAACAAGAAAGGGCTCAGAGCCGATCCTTGATGTAATCCCACCTCCACCTTGAACCCATCTGTCATTCCAACCGCACACCTCACCACTGTCACACTGCCCTCATACGTATCCTGCACCACTCCTACATACTTCTCTGCAACTCCTGACTTCCTCATACAATACCACACCTCCTCTCTCGGCACTCTGTCGTATGCTTTCTCTAAATCTACAAAGACACAATGTACCTCCTTCTGGCCTTCTCTATACTTCTCCATCAACATTCTCAAAGCAAACATCGCATCTGTGGTGCTCTTTCCTGGCATGAAACCATACTGCTGCTCGCTGATCATCACCTCTCCTCTTAACCTAGCTTCGATTACTCTTTCCCAAATCTTCATGCTGTGGCTGATCAACTTTATACCTCTGTAGTTGTTACAGTTCTGCACATCGCCCTTGTTCTTGAAAATCGGTACCAGTATGCTTCTTCTCCACTCCTCAGGCATCCTCTCACTTTCCAAGATTGTGTTAAACAATCTAGTTAAAAACCCCACTGCCATCTCTCCTAAACACCTCCATGCCTCCACAGGTATGTCATCAGGACCAACTGCCTTTCCACTCTTCATCCTCTTCATAGCTGCCCTCACCTCCTCCTTGCTAATCCACTGCCCTTCCTGATTCACTATCCCTACATCATCCAACCTTCTCTCTCTCATTTTCTTCATTCATCAGCCCCTCAAAGTACTCCTTCCACCTTCTCAGCACACCCTCCTCACTTGTCAGCACATTTCCATCTCTATCCTTGATCACCCTAACTTGTTGCACATCCTTCCTAGCTCGGTCCCTCTGTCTAGCCAATCGGTACAAGTCCTTTTCTCCTTCCTTAGTGTCTAACCTGTCATACAACTCACCATACGCCTTTTCCTTTCTCTCTTTGCTTTATGCTGCGTCTCATTGTACTCCTGTCTACTATCTTCATCTCTCTGACTATCCCACTTCTTCTTTGCCAACCTCTTCCTCTGTAAACTTTGCTGTACTTCCTCATTCCACCACCAAGTCTCCTTGTCTTCCTTCCTCTGTCCTGATGACACACCAAGTACCTTCCTAGCTGTCTCCCTCACTATTTCTGCAGTGGTTGTCCAGCCATCTGGCAACTCTTCATTACCACCCAGTGCCTGTCTTAACTCCTGCCTGAACTCCACACAACAGCCTTCCTTCTTCAGCTTCCACCATTTGATCTTCGGTTGTTGCAGTATACTGTATAGGAATTCTATTCTGCTGGTGCAGTATACGGTATAGGAATTCTATTCTGCTGGTGCAGTATACTGTATAGGAATTCTATTGTGCTGGTGCAGTATACTGTATAGGAATTCTATTGTGCTGGTGCAGTATACTGTATAGGAATTCTATTGTGCTGTTGCAGTATACTGTATAGGAATTCTATTGTGCTGGTGCAGTATACGGTATAGGAATTCTATTGTGCTGGTGCAGTATACTGTATAGGAATTCTATTCTGCTGGTGCAGTATACTGTATGGGAATTCTATTGTGCTGGTGCAGTGTACTGTATAGGAATTCTATTGTGCTGGTGCAGTATACGGTATAGGAATTCTATTGTGCTGTTGCAGTATACTGTATAGGAATTCTATTGTGCTGGTGCAGTGTACTGTATAGGAATTCTATTGTGCTGGTGCAGTATACGGTATAGGAATTCTATTGTGCTGTTGCAGTATACTGTATAGGAATTCTATTCTGCTGGTGCAGTATACTGTATAGGAATTCTATTGTGCAGGTGCAGTATACGGTATAGGAATTCTATTGTGCTGGTGCAGTATACTGTATAGGAATTCTATTGTGCTGGTGCAGTATACTGTATAGGAATTCTATTGTGCAGGTGCAGTATACGGTATAGGAATTCTATTGTGCTGGTGCAGTATACTGTATAGGAATTCTATTGTGCTGGTGCAGTGTACTGTATAGGAATTCTATTGTGCAGGTGCAGTATACGGTATAGGAATTCTATTGTGCTGGTGCAGTATACTGTATAGGAATTCTATTGTGCTGGTGCAGTATACTGTATAGGAATTCTATTGTGCTGGTGCAGTATACTGTATAGGAATTCTATTGTGCTGGTGCAGTATACTGTATAGGAATTCTATTGTGCTGGTGCAGTATACTGTATAGGAATTCTATTGTGCTGGTGCAGTATACTGTATAGGAATTCTATTGTGCTGGTGCAGTATACTGTATAGGAATTCTATTGTGCTGTTGCAGTATACTGTATAGGAATTCTATTGTGCTGGTGCAGTATACTGTATAGGAATTCTATTGTGCTGGTGCAGTGTACTGTATAGGAATTCTATTGTGCAGGTGCAGTATACGGTATAGGAATTCTATTGTGCTGGTGCAGTATACTGTATAGGAATTCTATTGTGCTGGTGCAGTATACTGTATAGGAATTCTATTGTGCAGGTGCAGTATACGGTATAGGAATTCTATTGTGCTGGTGCAGTATACTGTATAGGAATTCTATTGTGCTGTTGCAGTGTACTGTATAGGAATTCTATTGTGCAGGTGCAGTATACGGTATAGGAATTCTATTGTGCTGGTGCAGTATACTGTATAGGAATTCTATTGTGCTGGTGCAGTATACTGTATAGGAATTCTATTGTGCTGGTGCAGTATACTGTATAGGAATTCTATTGTGCTGGTGCAGTATACTGTATAGGAATTCTATTGTGCTGGTGCAGTATACTGTATAGGAATTCTATTGTGCTGGTGCAGTATACTGTATAGGAATTCTATTGTGCTGGTGCAGTATACTGTATAGGAATTCTATTGTGCTGGTGCAGTATACTGTATAGGAATTCTATTGTGCTGTTGCAGTATACTGTATAGGAATTCTATTGTGCTGGTGCAGTATACTGTATAGGAATTCTATTGTGCTGGTGCAGTATACTGTATAGGAATTCTATTGTGCTGGTGCAGTGTACTGTATAGGAATTCTATTGTGCTGGTGCAGTATACTGTATAGGAATTCTATTGTGCTGGTGCAGTATACTGTATAGGAATTCTATTGTGCTGTTGCAGTATACTGTATAGGAATTCTATTCTGCTGTTGCAGTATACTGTATAGGCCAGTTGAAAACTGTCAATATGAGAGATAAGGAATCGCATACTGAAATACTTTGGTTTATTATTTTTTATAATTAATGTTACTAAATATCTGATGTGCATAGACTAATATCGGTACAGGTTACATTTTGAGTTCCACAGCAGTTCTATTTTAATGTGTTATGTATCTGTATATATATTGTGACGTGTCAGATGATTCGTTGTTATATTGTATATGTCCAAAAATGAAAAACAAAACAAAAGGCATAATCATGGTCCACAATATACATGTTATTATAGCCTGCTCACAACCTATTGATATCCCTGCTTTATTCGGCTGCATTCTTTTCAATACAGCTTTATTCACCTGTTGCTGTGTCTTTGGCAAACAGCCATATTATAGGCTATGCCCCAAAATGAAAAACAAAACAAGCAAAGCAAAGCAAAGCGAAGCGAAGCGAAGCTAGAAACAGAAGCTGCTCAGCTGCTCTCAGAGGCAGGCTGTGCAGCAGGGAGGGAGTGTGACGCAGGACGGACTATCAGAAGCGGCTGGCTGCCTGGCTACGCATTCATTCTCTTTTGACATGAATTCTTATGAAAAATATACATAATTGATTTAACTGAGCAGCACCTAATGTAAAATATCAGATAGAAGCATATTATGCATAATCAGAAGCATATTCTGCATATGCGACTCGTAGCTGGGGGGCCAGCGGGGGGGGGGGTGCGGGTATAGTATCAGGGTGGCCGTGGCCACCCCTGGCCACCCCTTGGGGGCGCCACTGCTTCCATGGGATTAGGCGAGAAACAATTTCAGTCTTCAGTTTCATGTTAAGTGAAGCAGTGCTGCCTGGCTGCAGTGGCCTGTCAGACACGACCATCATTACACAACAAGCCTTGACCTGTGACCCGCCAGCTCGCCGAGGTTGGTCCTGTTGTTACCAAACTACGGTAGGGTCCATCAGTGCTGAACATGTCACGTTCTAGGATGAACTGTCTGGTTTATGTTTGCTTTTTCATGGATGTTTTCTAGATTGCAGGTGAATAAAGGAGCAGAGGAAGCTCTTCTGGTCCTTACAGAGTTGATACGTCCTCATTAGAGACACACAAACGCAAAGTAGGAATCACACCAGTAGATGCAGCCTCTATCCTGCACTTCAATGGCCTTTCTAGTTCTGAACTCAAGTGGCACAATTTCCAAATTTCCCCAAAATTGGCACATTGTTGTACTTTATCCTCGCCATTTGGCAGTTTCATAATGCCTCGACTTCTCAAAACCCATAATTCTGATGAAAGATTGAGTGAATCTCACCCAAGCAGAGCTGTTTGCTCCACTGGCCGTTTGAAACCCAGCCAGGCAGTCTCAGCTAATTAGCAGGGAACAAAGAGCAGGGAGTGAGGGAGGAGCACGGAGGCTGGGAGTGAGTTCCCTGCCCTCGGAAGCAACGACGGTCTTTTGTCGGGTGTTGGTTTTATAAAACTGCAAACATCTCTGCCTGTTCATTGGCGGGGCAATCCACACACATAAGCACTACAACAACACAAGTGTTGGTATGAGTCCGTCTTCATGCATGCAACTCACACTAAAGTGCACACATGATCTTGTGATGTTGCCACTGATCTCCGGTCAGTCGTACTTCTTTATCGATTTGAGGTTAGATTTGCAAACCCAGCCGTTGCCTTGCTCAGAGGCATCGATAAACCCTGAAAGAAAGCTAAGAAAAATGTTCATTATTTTCCAAGATGGCTGCCAGCAGGTACCGAGAGAGAACCAACAATCTCCAAATCTCAGAACATCCCTGAAAGGTGAGATCGCATCAAAAAAGCTCATCAGCTATTTCAAGGCTTTTTTACAGACACGCCGAACAGTGGCGGATCCAGAAAGTGGCTGATAGGTGGGCCTGGATTAAATCCAGGTGGGCCAACTCTCCACCGCTTAACCACACATGATTATAATTCAACACCGTTTTGGCTTAAGCTACCTAGTACTGTTCGCTCTTCCTACAGTCTGCAGACTACGCTAAAAAAAACCTAAAAACTCACATTTTTAGACTTCGTCCGTCCCTTTAATTCATTAATTTTTGATCATACCTTGTGCATATTAGTTTTTAGTCATTGTTGTTAAAATTGGATTTATGTTTGTATTGTATCTTTCTACAAGTAGTTGATAATTGTATTCATGGGCGACATTACGGGGGGGGCAAGGGGGGGCAAATGCCCCCCTAACTCACAAAGAATAAGTAATATAATATACCACATAACGTAATTTAAAAGTATACAAATATTATTTGCTGTAATTACACCTACGAGCCGCTGGGGGCAATGCAACGATGTCAAGCTAACCATGTTATCTAGCTATGGTAGGCTAATTGAAAATGTCCAAACGCGGTAACACGTTGTTAAGTTATTTTACAAAGAAAACAAAAATCAATCGGGCTGAAGAGAATGAAAAGGAAGAATGGCGTCAGGACGATGATGTGTCTCTCACAGAGACAGGCAACATTTCAGAGCGACCTCTGCGAGAAGTGGACGATGAAGAGATGCAGGTTCAGCAGCCAGAAGCACGCAGTGCCGTGGTGGTACAACCTGCAGCTCCACATCCTGCTCTTGGTGCAGGAAACTGTTTGGATTTCGTGGAGAACGGCCCCTACCAACCTGTTCTGTAATTCCCAGCAGCACCAGGAGGGGGAGATTTGGAGAGGAATGGTATGTTACCCTACCTACCAACCTACTCTGTTATTCCCAGCAGCACCAGGAGGGGGGGGGTTTGGAGAGGAATGGTATGTTACCCTACCTACCAACCTACTCTGTTATTCCCAGCAGCACCAGGAGGGGGAGATTTGGAGAGGAATGGTATGTACCCTACCTACCAACCTACTCTGTAATTCCCAGCAGCACCATGAGGGGGGAGATTTGGAGAGGAATGGTATGTTACCCTACCTACCAACCTATTCTGTAATTCCCAGCAGCACCAGGAGGGGGGAGATTTGGAGAGGAATGGTATGTTACCCTACCTACCAACCTACTCTGTTATTCCCAGCAGCACCAGGAGGGGGGGGTTTGGAGAGGAATGGTATGTACCCTACCTACCTATTCTGTAATTCCCCGCAGCACCAGGAGGGGGAGTTTTGGAGAGGAATGGTATGTACCCTACCTACCTATTCTGTAATTCCCCGCAGCACCAGGAGGGGGAGATTTGGAGAGGAATGGTATGTACCCTACCTACCTATTCTGTAATTCCCAGCAGCACCAGGAGGGGGAGATTTGGAGAGGAATGGTATGTTACCCTACCTACCAACCTATTCTGTAATTCCCAGCAGCACCAGGAGGGGGAGTTTTG
Source organism: Lampris megalopsis (assembly GCA_022114975.2). Classification (NCBI taxonomy): domain Eukaryota; kingdom Metazoa; phylum Chordata; class Actinopteri; order Lampriformes; family Lampridae; genus Lampris; species Lampris megalopsis. The sequence continues at coordinate 657,241 of JAJHIY020001340.1, forward strand.
GAGAGGAATGGTATGTACCCTACCTACCGTGGCTTGAGTACTGTCTCTCCTGCCGCGCATTTAGCGTTGCTGGCCACAACACAGAAGAAGAAGAAGAAGAAGAAGAAGAAGAAGAAGAAGAAGAAGAAGAAGAAGAAGAAGAAGAAGAAGAAACCTTTCCAACGGCGGGATGTGGAAACTGGAAGAAGGCGTTTGGTAAAATTCGGCGACCATCAGAAACGCAACGCGGACATTTCTGCAGCTCCGAAGCTGTCCGCTTACATGACGTCATTGAAAGCTGGCAGCTTACATGACGTCATTAAAAGCTGTCCGCTTACATGACGTCATTGAAAGCTGTCCGCTTACATGACGTCATTAAAAGCTGTCCGCTTACATGACGTCATTGAAAGCTGGCAGCTTACATGACGTCATTAAAAGCTGGCAGCTTACATGAAGTCATTAAAAGCTGTCCGCTTACATGACGTCATTAAAAGCTGGCAGCTTACATGACGTCATTAAAAGCTGTCCACTTACATGACGTCATTAAAAGCTGTCCGCTTACATGAAGTCATTAAAAGCTGTCCGCTTACATGACGTCATTAAAAGCTGTCCGCTTACATGACGTCATTAAAAGCTGGCAGGGTTGCTCCACATCAGTAAAGGTAAAACAAGTAAAAAAGTAAATGTGTTAAAGTTTTGTCACTTATTTAAAATACAAATGTGACATTGAAACGCATGTTTTGTTTATTGCACACTAGTTGTACTTTTACACTGATACAATTACGTGATTAAAAAAAGTCTTTGTCCCCCCAACTTAGGGACCCAAATGTGGCCCGTGATTGTGTTTGTATTCTACTTGTGCATGCTTGTTGTATATGTTGTTGTCGTACATTGTTTGGATCAAAGCGTCTGCTAATTACTATAAACAATCATGATTATTTAGACTAACGTCACATGATGGTGCCCAAGAGCAAGACAGGCACTTCACATTCATAAACTTCGCTTCATTAATTAGGCCTGATTTGTAGGCCTACAGACACGTCTGCTCCCCCGCGCCTCCTCTGATGGCCCCCCGGGAAGGAGGGGCTCCGTACAGCAGCCAGCTGGCGAGCCCGCACACCCTCACACTCGGCAGCAAGTATGGCGACTATAGCGAGCAGCAGAAGTCAGGACGGTGTGTTTGGTAGAGGACGTCTTGGTTGTACCGATGCTTCTGGGCAGTAAAGCTTACAGCGTTGGGAAGCCTGTTTACTTCCCTTTTAAATGGCGCCACATGTGTAAGGAGCAGAGCTGAGTGTGGGGGGGGGGTCGGGCCCATGAACAATGTGCCAAATCCTCTCTGCCAACGCCAAGCAGCTCATGTTGCTGCTGCTGCTATTGACTCTTGTGTTGAGCTTCTGCTACCCCAGCTGCTGCCCATCAGCTGCCCCATAGAAGATTCACTGCCAAGAAGCCTCGTGACACCAAAGACACAACCTACCACACACACACACATGTCCTACTTCTGGTGCCACGTTCAGGTGGGCTGCTGATGCAGCTGAGCTGTTCTCTGTCCGAGCAGCAGTGAGGCGGCGGCCCCCAGCACTTCCTCCTGAAGGTGGAGGCTCGTCAAGGTGGCAGCAGTGAGGCGGCGGCCCCCAGCACTTCCTCCTGAAGGTGGGGGCTCGTCAGAGTAGCAGCAGTGAGGCGGCGGCCCTCAGCACTTCCTCCTGAAGGTGGGGGCTCGTCAGAGTAGCAGCAGTGAGGCGGCGGCCCCCAGCACTTCCTCCTGAAGGTGGGGGCTCGTCAGAGTAGCAGCAGTGAGGCGGCGGCCCCCAGCACTTCCTCCTGAAGGTGGGGGCTCGTCAGAGTAGCAGCAGTGAGGCGGCGGCCCCCAGCACTTCCTCCTGAAGGTGGGGGCTCGTCAAGGTGGCAGCAGTGAGGCGGCGGCCCTCAGCACTTCCTCCTGAAGGTGGGGGCTCGTCAGAGTGGCAGCAGTGAGGCGGCGGCCCCCAGCACTTCCTCCTGAAGGTGGGGGCTCGTCAGAGTGGCAGCAGTGAGGCGGCGGCCCCCATCACTTCCTCCTGAAGGTGGGGGCTCGCCAGAGTAGCAGCAGTGAGGCGGCGGCCCCCAGCACTTCCTCCTGAAGGTGGGGGCTCGTCAAGGTGGCAGCAGTGAGGTGGCGGCCCCCAGCACTTCCTCCTGAAGGTGGGGGCTCGTCAAGGTGGCAGCAGTGAGGCGGCGGCCCCCAGCACTTCCTCCTGAAGGTGGGGGCTCGTCAAGGTGGCAGCAGTGAGGCGGCGGCCCCCAGCACTTCCTCCTGAAGGTGGGGGCTCGTCAGAGTAGCAGCAGTGAGGCGGCGGCCCCCAGCACTTCCTCCTGAAGGTGGGGGCTCGCCAGAGTAGCAGCATTTCGTGGCGGTTCCATCAATCTAGTTTTAATTCCTGGATCATACTTTGACATGAACTCGAGTAGCTCCAAACAATCCCCGTATTGAGCGCCTCCTCTGGTTGCCGGGGCCCTCCACGAGGACTCTCCAGCTTGGCAAGCAGCACAGCGATGTCTGGTACAACCTTAACGTGCCGCTGCATGAAGCAGAGTCACCGTGCAGCGGATTTACAGTTGTTCTGCCTTGCATGCGACTTCGCCTGTAGGCCAACGATTTAGTGGGTGTAGCAGCATGTGTGGACCGGAGAGGTCCGTATGGAAACTGCTGGACACTTTGAAGCGTTGAAGAAGAAGGAAACAAGTGAGTTAAGAGAAGACGTGGGACAGCTGAAAATAAGGATGGATGAAGCAGAATGAAGACCTGCGGAAAAGGAGCACCACGATATCAGTACGACCACAGTGCTTACCCACAGCCTGTGCTTACACAGACAACTGGAATTCAACTCAGTTCAGCTTATCGTCATTAAAAACAAGGTGCAGCACATGTTAAAAATGAAATGAGGGCTGTGGCTTCACCAAGCAGTGCAAGACAGACACACAAACACAAACACAGCAAACACAATATAAGATATACACACATGAAGACCAAACGCTAAAACAAGTTAAAAGAGAGCTGGAGTACAACATATTTAACATATCTACAGACATTCAGTGGGTAGCCAGGTTCAGGTGGGCAACAGCTTGTGGAAAGAAGCTGTTTGTGAGCCTGGTAGTGGGGGCTCTAGGCTCCTGTAGCGCCTCCCAGAGCGCAGGGGGGAGAACAGTCCATGGTTGGGGTGGGGGGGGGTCTCTGCTGATGCTCAGACCCCTTCCAAGGCAGCGTTTGTGATAAATGTCTTGTATGGCTGGGAGCTGGGTGTTCGTGGTGACATGTGCATTGAAAGAGCACACCGGGCCAAACGCCGCACACAACCCACGTCCCAGGTCAATAACACTTCCCTTCCTTCCAACATGAGGCAAAGACTGCTTCAGGCCGCCGGGTCAAAGAAGCAGACTCGGGTGAACGACACCAGGCTGTTCTGGGATGAAGACGTCACCACCCAAGTGTCCATGGCGCGTGTGAAATACAGACAAGTAAGAAAACAACTGCAGGGAAGAAAGAGCAAGTCACGTGTACTTTTCCCTGCAAGACTGACAAGATTTGAGTATGGCGTTAACACGGAGATTCCAGCTGGGGAGCCGGACTTGGAGTCCACGCCGCAGGCCGCAGGCCGCCACACGCCCTGCGCCAGGAGTCGGAGAGCGCCAGCACGTGAGCTGAAAAGGTGTGGAGGGGTTTCCAGACCAGAGGCCAAGGGGTGTGATTCCCTGCAGGAAGCAAGCTAATGGCTGAGCCACTCGGATGTCAGATCTTTTCAAACTGTACAACTTTGATATGATGTGGATCCGGAGAGCCACGTGTTTAACGTTATCAATGACACGTGTCAATACTATTCTGAGGATCAAGTTAATGACGATGTTGAGCTGAATAATACAGTTTCATTGATACATGTCAACTGTCGAAGTCTTTATGCAAACTTCACTAAGATCAGTGATTATTTAAAAACATTTAAAAGTAAATGTAAGTTAAGTTAACAGAAAGGTATTGATTTTCGTATTGAGGGTCATGAGTTACATCATATCAATACAGTCAACAAGAGGGGAGGGTGTGGCCTGTATAGAGGGGAGGGGTGTGGCCTGTATAGAGGAGAGGGTGTGGCCTGTATAGAGGGGAGGGTGTGTGGCCTATATAGAGGGGAGGGGTGTGGCCTGTATAGAGAGGAGGGGGTGTGGCCTGTATAGAGGGGAGGGGTGTGGCCTGTATAGAGGGGAGGGTGTGGCCTGTATAGAGGGGAGGGAGTGTGGCCTGCATAGAGGGGAGGGGGTGTTGCCTGTATAGAGGGGAGGGTGTGTGGCCTGTATAGAGGGGAGGGTGTGTGGCCTGTATAGAGGGGAGGGGTGTGGCCTGTATAGAGGGGAGGGTGTGTGGCCTGTATAGAGGGGAGGAGGTGTGGCCTGTATAGAGGGGAGGGTGTGTGGCCTGTATAGAGGGGAGGGTGTGTGGCCTGGGAGGGGTGTGGCCTGTATAGAGGGGAGGGGTGTGGCCTGGGAGGAGTGTGGCCTGTATAGAGGGGAGGGTGTGTGGCCTGTATAGAGGGGAGGGTGTGTGGCCTGTATAGAGGGGAGGGTGTGGCCTGTATAGAGGGGAGGGTGTGTGGCCTATATAGAGGGGAGGGGTGTGGCCTGTATAGAGGGGAGGGGGTGTGGCCTGTATAGAGGAGAGGGGGTGTGGCCTATATAGAGGGGAGGGGGTGTTGCCTGTATAGAGGGGAGGGTGTGTGGCCTGTATAGAGGGGAGGGTGTGTGGCCTATATAGAGGGGAGGGTGTGGCCTGTATAGAGGGGAGGGTGTGTGGCGTGTATAGAGGGGAGGGTGTGTGGCCTGTATAGAGGGGAGGGGTGTGGCCTGTATAGAGGGGAGGGGGTGTGGCCTGTATAGAGGGGAGGGGGTGTGGCCTGAGCTCCATCAAGGGCGTGTGGAGAGACACAGGAGATCGTCCCAACACGTCTTTTCGCTGCCTGGTTGGTCTGCATTTGTGTTGAAACATAGGTGGAACTGGTGAATTAGGGAACCACTTTTACTCAAATTCACCCCCTTTCGTCCATGTGGCTAGACACGCGATGGCCTTTCTTCTGACACCAGTGGAAACTGCACTTCTGGCTTTAAGGGAGTGAAAGGTGAAAGTGACTGCTGGAGTGTGTTCCTCTGAACCCCATCACACACTTAGCACTTTCCGTAGCCGGGGAGCTTTCTTACGGAAATGGTCTCGGTGTCTTTTCTGCAGGCATCATATGCCACGGCAAAGCACCTTACAGCGGAGAGCAACTTTCACCTTCATTGCAGCTTTGAGGGGACAGTGATTTATCACGAGCACTAGCCAAAGAGGTCCACTGCTCACTCACACATTACCTTAATTCGACTTTTATGAGAAGCCATTGCTCTTAGTCGGCCACTTAAAGAGGTGAACTGTGGACACGAAATGGGCAAAACAAATGACGTGTATAATTTTCATGAACTCCTGTGAAACTCGGCAGACCCCAGGTGAGATGTGTTTACCACGCTGCCTCAACATGACGCTGAACATGTACTCTTACCCAGTAGAGGATAATGTATAGTAGCTTAGCGTCAGCTGTAGATCAGCCCACATGCCTCTCCACCCCCCCCCACAAACACCCACATCCGCAGGTTGAGCGAAGAGCTTAAACACTTCGTGGATGTTTGTTAAGCCTGGTTGACTTGATTATGAATTATATCATCTGCGCTCCGCAGGGATGGCGTTGGGTGAAGCTGAATAGATGTGAAATGTGGGCATGAGCTGGGGGGGGGGCGCTTCCTCTGTCTCCATAGAGATGACAGAGAGACAGGAAAGCCTTCTGCACATTGGTGTGTCACTAATTCAAGATGGCAGCCGGGGTCAGAGGGCACCCTAGGTTAATGTGTGTGAGAAGAGCAGTGTTGTGACTGCAGAGAAACATCTGTTGTGCTTAAAGTCTCATCTAACCTTTGATTTAAGCACAGCATCTGTTTGCATGTGCAGCATGAATAATGCATGCTCGTGGCTGTAAGCGTTGCTGAATCAGCGATCATAATTTCCAGCTTTAGCAGTTTTGATTGACTAACCTCCATTTAGCAGTGCGGCGCTACCAGAAGCATCGTCAATAAGTCAAGAGATTAGAGATAATGATTTAACTGTTCTCATTAATTCATGAAGACCCACCAAAAGTGTACTGGAGTATTGGATAAAACTCTCTGAGTGACGTGTCTCAGATAAATCCTGTTAGTCAAAAAGCATTTTAACATGACTCATCAGAGTGCATCACAGGCACAGTCAATATTATGTCAAAATCCTGCTGCTCTGTTGTGGGATGTTGAGCTGTTGAAGTTCCTGTTTTTTATTTAATTATTTTCCCCCCATACGGGTCTTTCGGTCAGCCTGGAAAAAAATACGGAGGCGATCTGCTTCATTACTCTGGCAGTGCCAGCGAGGCTCAATAAAAGTTTATGCCCTGTCGGGGTCTATCCTGAAAACAAAGAGAAGTAAAAACGCAGTTTGAAGGATAATTTAGGTGCTTTTACAAGCTGGGTCTTATCTTTGCAGTTTTTGCCATCGGGCATACTGGTTATGATACTATACCCCAGCAAGTTGAATCAGCTCATCAGTTAGGAGTTTGCATGTTCTCCCCGTGTCTGCGTGGGTTTCCTCCGGGTTCTCCGGTTTCCTCCCGCCATCAAAAAGACATGCAAGTTAGGGTTTATACTCCTGTCTGTGTCCCTGAGCAAGGCAATGGAAAAAAGAACTGGAGTTGGTCGCTGCAGCTGCCCACTGCTCTTATACAATAGGATGGGTTAAATGAAGAGAACACAAACTGTACATCTCATCTCATCTCATCTCATCTCATCTCATCTCATCTCATCTCATCTCATCTCATCTCATCTCATCTCAATTCATCTCATCTCATCTCATCTCATCTCATCTCATCTCACCTCATCTCATCTCATCTCATCTCATCTCATCTCATCTCATCTCATCTCAATTCATCTCATCTCATCTCGTCATCAGCTTCTTCTCCGGGGTCGGGTTGCGGCGGCAGCAAGCTAAGTAGGGCACTCCAGAAGTCTCTCTCCCCAGCAGCGCCCTCCAGTTCCTCCTGGGGGATCCCAAGGCGTTCCCAGGCCAGATTGGATATGTAATCCCTCCAGTGAGTTCTGGGTCTACCACGGGGTCTCCTCCCAGTTGGATGTCCCCGGAAAACCTCTAAAGGAACGTCCCCAGCAGACATCCTGATCAGATACCCGAACCATCTCAACTGGCTCCTTTTGACTCGAAGGAGCAGCGGCTCTACTCCAAGCTCTCTCCGGATGTTCGAGCTCCTCACCCTATCTCTAAGGCTGAGCCCAGACACCCTATGGAGGAAACTCATTTCAGCTGCTGGTATCTGTGATCTCACCCTTTCAGTCACCACCCAAAGCTTATGACCATAGGTGAGGGTTGGAATGAAGACTGACTGGTAAATTGAGAGCTTTGCTTAGTTGGGGTGGGTGTGATATCTGCTGATGCTCAGACCCCTTCAAAGGCAGCGTTTGTGATACATGTCTTTTATGGCTGGGAGCTGGGTACCGGTGATATGCTGGGCTGCCTTGATGACCCGCTGCAGAGCTTTCTGGTCTACTGCGGTGCAGTTGCCATACCACACTGAGATGCAGCTGGTCAGGATGCTCTCTATGGTGCACTGGTAGAAGTTGGTGAGACTTTTGGGGGATAGACAGGCGCTCCTCAGCCTCCCCAGGAAATGCAGACGTTGTTGGGCCTTTTTCACAAGGGTCTGGGTGTTTAATGTCCAGGAGAGGTCCTCGCCGATGTGGACTCCAAGGAATTTAAAGCTGGAGGCACACTCCACTTCCACCCCATTGATGTGTATGGGGGAGTGGCTGCAGCTTCTACATCTCCTGAAGTCCACAATCAGCTCTTTTCTCTTCTGCACATTGAGGACAAGATTGTTGGTGGTGCACCATGATGTGAGGTGCTGAATCTCGTCCCTGTAGGCCGTCTCGTCATTGTTGGTGATACGGCCAATGACTGTGGTGTCATCCGCAAACTTAACTATTATATTTGAAGGGTTAGTTGGCAGGCAGTCGTGGGTAAAGAGGGAGAAAAGGAGGGGGCTCAGAACACAGCCTTGAGGGGCACCTGTGCTGAGGGTCAGGGTGGAGGAGGTGTGGTCACCTGTGGTAGGATGGGACAAGGAACAGGCAGAGGTGGTCAGGCTGCTCCAGGTGGGGGCAGGAAGTAGCCTTGTATGAGTCCTATATGTTAGTATACAGATGGTCCAGGGTGTTTTGTCCCCTAGTGGGGTAGGAGACATGTTGATGGAATTTGGGTAAAACAACCCTCAGGTTAGTTTGATTGAAATCACCACCTATGATAAAGGCATTGTCCGGGTGTTTGGTCTGTTGACTACTGAAGGCACATTGTAGTTGCTTAAGTGCTACCTTAGCATTAGGATGTGGGGGGGGGGGATGTATACAGCTGCGATGGTAATGGCCGTTAGCTCCATGGGCAAGTAAAAAGTCCTGCACTGAATTATAAGGAGCTTGAGATCAGCAGAGCAATGCCTTTCACCGACTTTTGTATTGTTGCACCAAGAGTTATTGACATAGATACTCAAACCTCCTCCGCGGATCTTGCCGGAGTGCACTGTCCTGGCGGCTGTGTGGCCCGCTAGCTCGACAGTCGATTCGGCTATGTTGCTGTTGAGCCAAGTCTCCGTAAACATCAGCAGACAGCAGTTCTGCAGCCTGTTCTGAGAGGACGGCCTGAGTCTTATCTCCTCCATTTTGTTCGCTAACGATCGGACATTAGCCATGAAGATGCTGGAGAGAGAAACTTTGAAGGGAGCGCTACTTAGCTTAGCATGTAGCCCGCCCCGCTTCCTCCTCTTCTGTTTACATTGTGGACGGGGGCAACATTTCCACTGCGAGACCAGTGAGCAGAAAATATCGATGGAGAAATTGTTCGTGATGGTGGAGGGAGGTGAGTAATCCGTTCTGAGGTTTAAAAAGTTCCTGACGGCTGTAGAAGAGCGCAGGACCTACACTTGTAAATAAACTTAAAAATAACAAAGAAAACAGCACTGAGCAGGGAGCCGCTGCTTCCAGCGCGCCGACATCTGAATCACGAAGTAGATCAGCAATGTAATGGACCGGGAAATGCTAATTTTACGCCATTTCACCTGGGGGTTAACATTACGTCAAAATAAGGGTTAAGGTTAGGATTAAGGGTTAAGTCACATGTACAGCGGCCTCACCCAGTACTGGTGTGGGAAGATGATGGCGCAAGTTCAGGTTTGCGGCAGCCTCACCCAGTACCGTCCATGCAGTGTCTTTGTCCACATCTGTGTTTAAGTTTTGTCTTTGTTTGATGGCTGGAAAAGCTAGTGCTGGATCGGCTGGCAGTGTTATGACAACGGTTGGAGCGGAACCAAAAGAGGCACCTCAGAGGCAGCGGAGTCTTTAGCCGCTGGTATTCTATGCAGGATCGGAGATCTCCACCCTTCTTCTTCACGAAGAAGAACGCTGCTGCCACCGGAGATGAGGAAGGGCGGATGATATCTGAGGCCAGGGACTCTGTGGTGTAGTCCTGCATAGCCTGCTTCTCAGGGATGGAGAGGTTGAATAACCACCCGGAGGGAAGAGCGGCCCCAGGGAGCAGTTCAATGGCACAGCCATAAGGCCGATGTGGAGGAAGGGAGAGGGTGCATTCCTTACTGAACACGCTGGCCAGGTCGTGGTCCAGTGAGGTCAGCGGGAGAAGGCTCGAACTTGGGACCACTGGACATGAAGGGAACTGACTGGAGGCAGTTGACGTGGCATGCAACACTCCACCCAAAGATCCTACCAGTAGCCCAGCAGACCTGGGGGTTATATCTCTGAAGCCAGGGTCTACCTAACACGAGAGAGGCTGTGGGAGCATGTAACACAAGGATGCAGGTAGTCTCGACATGATTGCCAGAGAGAGTGATGGAGAGAGAGTCAGTACTGTGAGTGATAGCCCCGAGAGAGTGATCATCCAAGGCCTGAACGGTAAGGGGCATGTCCAGGGGAACGAGAGGGATACCAGCCTGCCAGACCAGAGTGGCGTCGATGCAACACTCATCCGCCCGAGTCCAGGAGAATGCTGACAGGAGAGTTTGTTGGTGCCATGAGAGGAGAGCGGGGAAGAGCCTGTTGTGAGTAGCCTGTTCTGGGGGAGTGTCGTCAGGCTTACTCCCTTAGCGAGTAAGCCCTGTCTTTTTCGGCGCGTGGGACAACCCCGGATGTAGTGCCCAGACTGTCCACAGTACAAGCAGAGGCGGTCCCGGAACCGCTGGTCACACTCGTCGAGGGAGAGACACGACCGGCCCACCTGCATGGGCTCCTCCTCAGCCCTGGGCACAGAGGGGACAGGACGCAGCACGAGGAGACTACGGGATGCATTAGCAGAGCGTTCACAGGAAAGAGGGGAATGAGGGCTGCTACTGGACCTACCTAACATGGGGGCTGACTTGTGAGGAGGGATGGAGGAATGCTGACTATGCTCACTACATTGCTTGCGCAGGCGCTGATCCACCATAAGAGCCAGATCGACGAAGGCATTATAGGAATCGGGTCTGTCTCTCATAATCCCGTCCTTGACCGCCTCACTAAGCCCTCTCCTATACGCACTCAGAAGCGCTTTATCCGCCCGCCCACAATCAGAAGCGAGCACACGGAATTCACCAGTGTAGTCAGCAACTGAACGAGAACCTTGTTGGATAGTATAGAGGCATGTGGCGGCATCCTGGCGCTCTACATGGTGATCAAAGACATACTTAAACTCCCTACGGAAAACTACAGAGTCAGTGGCTAGCACGCTATTCTGGTCTGCCGCAGCAGCGGCCCATTTAAGAGCCCTACCAGAATCCACAACAGCTGCTGGAGAGGATATTGATGTTATAACTGATTTGCACAATGACAAAAACTGTGAAAACAAGATGTGGGTTGATAACAAAAAACAACCCAAAAGCAGAATCATCCTACAACAGAGAGGAGGGGAGAGAAAACTGACAGAATGGAGAACGGAGGAATAGAAAAGAAGAAAGGGGAAACAGAGGGGGAGAACAGGGGAGGAGCAGCGTGAGACGCAACAGAGGAGGCGAGGGGAGGAAAATGAGGGGAGAGGCTGCCGATTCTCTTATGGTTGATTTCGTCTCATTAGTGGAAAGTGGAATCCAGGGCAGAGGAGCACGGCTGCTGACAGCTAATCAAGTCCTCAGGCACATCACGCGTCAGATGTGGGCAGGAACCTCTGGGCTCCTCATCCACTTCATATCGTGTTAGGGCCAGATTTGTCTTCTGTCATGTCAGATATCTATCATCCTTGTCATTCATAAAATGAGGCAATAGCCTCTAATAAAAGAGAAATAAGTAATCCACTCTTCCCTTATTCAATTTTTCCCATGTTGTAATTGGGGCCGCGGAGAAGAGAGAGAGAGAGAGAGAGAGAGAGAGAGAGAGAGGAGAAGAAGAGAAAGGCAAGAAAGATCAGCTGAGAAATTTTCCACTTCTTGGTCACACAAAGAGGAGTGAACAGTCCCTTCACAGACCGTTTCTGTGGTCACATCGTTAAGCAGACAGCGCGGGAAAACAGCTCCTCTGCTGGCCATGATATGGAGAGACATACTTGCGGCCTATAGAAGCTGGCATTAGCTTAAACTAACTGCTTACATCCCACGCTTCCCTCCTGAAGCCTCCACTTCCACATGTGGTGGCACTCCACGGTACTGTTCTGCCCGCTCACTCCCCCTACTGGCCTCATCTGTCACTGACCCTCTCACCGGGAGCTTCCCCATAAAGGCTATTGTAGTGCTATCTATCCTTTTTAACTGTCAAGGACAACGCTCCTGAGTTCTCTATACAACTCGGTATCCAATAAACTATTGAAGTATGTTAACTTCGCTTTTTATGTAATTAAAGTATGTTCTAAAGGCTCTAAATGTCTTACAGTGTCATCTGGTAACTCCAACTAAAAAGGTCGACTATCCCTTTAAGGCACTCAAGTATGGCATATGACCCCTTTAAGGCAATCTAACATGGTCTAGACACCTCAATGTGTCACCGAGTAACTTATATTAAAAAGGTGGACTAGCCCTTTAAGGTTGTCTCAACATGTCACTTACCATAGCCTAGACACCACAGGAATAAACACACATGAATAATCCACACTCACACAGGTACATAGAATTATATATACAAATGTATTATGAGTAATAATTATTAGAATGAATGAAAGTGATAAGCCTCAATGGCTAACAAGCATCTGCATTCAGATACACACAAATTAATCAGACCAACACATTAGCATACAGCTCAATAACCCTATAACTAAGCCGGCAATAAAATAAAAGAAAGTCAACCCCCAGTTGCAGGCCTGTTTCTTTATCGGGTACGTTGGGACCCTAAACAGCCCTCTTCGCTCCCCTTGGGAGCCCGCACATCCGGCTTGTACTCACAAAGAATGCTCCTCTTCGTCTCAGTGCAGCAGCGAACGTCAGGCCGGCAGCCATCCTAGCTAACTGGCTAGTTAGCCGTTAGCGCCATCTCACGGTCGAACCGTGCGCTCGCCTCGGCAGCACAACACGGCACAACACGGCAACAGACGACTCCTTCTGCGTTCCTCGATGGTCGCATGAACCCACCACTACACTGTACTGATAACGTTACTTCGCTAAACTAGAAGACGGCCCGACTCACTGTGGGGCGAGCCCCTCACCGCATCCGGTCCATTCGCCCGTCTTGCTGTGCTAGCAACGAACACCGACTGGCTAGCTCGCTCCGTAACGTCGCTGGGTCCACATATGGGACTGACGAGTAGTCAGTTTGTCTCCCCAGTCCACACCAACAGTTCCCGGGATGGGTCTCGGTCAGACACCCGCACATATCACTGTTCACTAAACTTCAATTACATTTCTCTCGCCGCAACATAGCATATAACAACTCGACATCACACTGCTCCGTTTGGCTCACACAAGGAACGAGAGACCTCCTTTCTCTCCGTCCAGTCTGCTCCTCCTGACGTTTTCCGCTGCCCTCTCAACCAATCACATTCAAGGTAAGGTATTCTCTCCACAGCCAACCAATCACAACAATGATAAGTTTCAACACGAAAGTAAATGCATTTCACATTGGTAAACAACTGTTTTGCAGAACAATATCAACAATATAATATATTCATATTCAAAAGGTATACAAAATAACAAACATAGGCCAAACTCTTCTCTAATAGTGCAATATAATATATCTAAGGCCTATAATTTAACCACAGGGTTACACTATTATTAGGCACCGTGCCTCTCTTCCACGCGACGTATCTAATAGTAGAAACAACAACAATCGAATCTTCTACTACTACTACTACTACTACTACTACTACTACTACTACTACTACTTTCGGCTGCTCCCGTTAGGGGTCGCCACAGTGTTTCCATCTCTTCCTGTCCTCTGCATCTTCCTCTGTCACACCAGCCACCTGCATGTCCTCCCTCACCACATCCATAAACCTCATCTTTGGCCTTCCTCTTCTCCTCTTCCCTGGCAGCTCCATATTCAGCATCCTTCTCCCAATATACCCAGCATCTCTCCTCCACACATGTCCAAACCATCTCAATCTTGTCTCTCTTGCTTTGTCTCCAAACCGTCCAACCTGAGCTGTCCCTCTAATATACTCGTTCCTAATCCTGTCCTTCTTCATCACTCCCAGTGAAAATCTTATCATCTTCATCTCTGCCACCTCCAGCTCCACCTCCTGTCTTTTCATCAGTGCCACTGTCTCCAGACCATACAACATAGCTGGTCTCACTACCATCTTGTAAACCTTCCCTTGCTGGTACCCTTCTGTCACACATCACACTGACACTCTGCACTTCCCGTTACTTCTGAATAACCAATATCTGGAGCGCCATTTGCATCCTATTTGTTGTACTCCCATTGGTTCTAATTCTGCTGTGATACCAAACAATTTTGGCCTCTTGAATGTGAGCTCTCTGGGTAATAAGTCCTTCACCACTAATGATGTTATTGTTTCCAATAATCTGGACCTTTTATGATTACTGAGACATGCTTGTCCTCAGGGGGCACTGTTCCCCTGATTGAGGCTAGCCCCCCTGATTTTTACACATTTTCACATTCCCAGGCCCTCTGGTAGAGGGGGTGACCTAGCTGTGTTTTTTTAAGTTAGGTCTTAAGTGCCATCCTGTTACTTTTGGTACTTTTATCTCATTTGAGGTTTTATGTGTTTTAATCCCTGCCCCCCCCTTTACTCTGCATCTTAATAGGCCCCCAATTCAGTTAGTTTTATCTCTGAGTTTTCCGACCTTCTATCTATTGTCATGCCAAAATATGACAGGGTGCTTATTCTTGGTGATTTTTATATTCACGTGTGTTGTCCATCTTATTCCCTAGCTTCACATTTTTTGGATCTTATAGATTCTTTTAACCTCGTTCAATTTGTTAAAGGGGCCACACATTCCAAAGGCCACATCTTAGACCTTGTACTCTCACCTGGTTTCTCTCTCGAATGTCTTAATCTGGTGGATATGCCTGTACATGACCATAAAGCTGTCATTTTCAAAGTCCCACTGCAGCTCACTACTCCTAGTCATTATCCTAAAACAGGCTGTCGCATTCTCAACGCTGGCTCCGCAGTTAAATTCTGTGATGCTTTTAATTAGTCATCCTTTAATCCCTCTTTATCCCCCTCAATCCAGATGCACTGTTAAATTCATTCAATGATCAGTGCCTCTCCATCCTTGACCACATTGCAATGTTTAAAACTAGGAAACAGAAATCAAATTGTACCCTTAGAAGACTCTGTAGTTAATCACAACGACAATGGAAGGTCAACAAGTCTGAATTAGCACATAACACCCTTAAAAACCAAATGTTAATTTACCAGAAGGCAGTTAAGGATGCGAGATCTGCGTACTTCTCTGAAATTATGTCAAGAAATAACCATAATTCCTAAGTTCTCTCTAGGGTAAATGGTAAATGGTCCGCATTTTATATAGTGCTTTTCTAGTCTACCATCCACTCAAAGCGCTTCATAGTGTATGCCTCACATTCACCTGTTCACACACACATTCATACACTGATGGCGGAGACTGCCATGCAAGGTGCCAACCTGCTCATCAGGAGCAGTTAAGGGTTCAGTGTCTTGTTCAAGGACACTGCGACACGCTCTCCCCAGGAGCCGGTAATATATTCTGTTAATAATGGCCCCTCCACTTCTCTTTTTGAAGCTGATGTTGAGTTTTCAGAAAAAATCACACTTATTTTGTAAATAAGGTGGAGAACATCAGGTCCCAAATCCAGCTAGGCTCTTGCGTTCGTTCCATTCCCCATGTCAGTTCTGCCTCTTTTATGCAATTCAGCCAATTACAATTTCAGTGTTGCTGCATCTTAGACATCATCAAGGAGGTATATTCAACTATCCATCCATCCATTATCCAAACCGCTTATCCTGCTCTCAGAGTCGCGGGGATGCTGGAGCCCATCACCGCAGTCATTGGGCGGCAGGTGGGGAGACACCATGAACAGGCCACCAGGCCAACACAGATATTCACGTATCAGTGCCATTATTCTGCAAATTCTTAACAATTCTCTGACCTCTGGTTCTTTTCCAGACAATTTTAAGCAAGCAATTGTTCACCCATTGCTGAAGAAACCTAATGTAGATCCCCTGACTCTAAGCAACTACAGACCAATCTCCAAATTGTCTTTTTCATCTAGGGTTCTGGAGAGAGTAATTTCTCCTCAGTTGATTTCTTTTATGAACACAAATACTGTTTTTAATTGTTTTCAGTCTGGTTTTGGAGCACTTCATAGTACTGAGACAGCTCTAGTTAAGGTCACTAATGACCTACTGCTGACTGCAGACAGAGGTGACCGCTCGATTTTAGTTCTTTTAGACTTAAGTGCTACCTTTGACACAATCGATGACAACATCCTCTTACATTGCTTAGAGACTTAGGTTGGCGTCAAGGGCTCGGCTCTTAGTTTATTACACTCTTACCTCACTAACAGAACATTTTCTGTTTTACTGGGTAACTCTACCTATCGATGGCTCAGTTGAGTTGTGGTGTCCCTCAAGGCTCAGTTCTTGGCCCCCTTCTGTTTTCTATATACATGCTGCCCCTTGGCCAGGTCATTCAAAATCATGATGTGCGGTATCATTTTAATGCTGACGACACTCAGTTATACATGCCACTAAAACCCACCGATCCTAGCAAATCTCACAACTTGCCCCTCTGACATTAAATCCTGGATGTCCGAAAATTTTCCCAAATTTCATGACGATAACTCTGAGGTCATTCTGTTCAGTCCAGAAAATTTCATCAGCCCTTTTGTTGCTAATCTTGCTCGTCTGCCAGGTAGTCTTAAACAGGCTGCTATGACTCTTGGGGTAATATTTGATGCTAACCTCGGTTTTGATAATCAAACATGTTGTTCAGTCATGCTTTCTCCAGCTCAAGTTAATCCATAAAATTAGGTAATTTTTATCAATTGCCGATATGGAAAAAGTTGTACATGCTTTTATCTATTCTCAGCTTGACTATTGTAATGCACTTTATTCTGGTATCAGCAAGGGCTCCCTTCACCATCTGCAGTTGGTGCAAAACACCGATGCTCGGCTCATTACTGGCACAAGGAGGCATGACCATATCACTCCTGTGCTTGCCTGCCTACACTGGCTCCCTGTTATATTTCGAATTGATTTTAAAATTTTATTGCTCACTTTTAAGGATTTAAATGGTCTTGCTCCTACATACGTTTGTGATTTATTGACCTGGTATGCCCCCCCTCGACCATTAAGATCCGCAGTTGGAGCCCTGCTGGTTATGCCTTGATCTTGGTATCTTCCCTGCCAGGTAAGTGTCTGCTGATTATTCCAGGTCTCGGTTTGTTACAAAGGGGGATTGGGCTTTTGCTGTTACAGCTCCCACACTATGGATGTGTCTCCTGTCAAACTAAGACAAACCAAGTCTCTAGCTTCTTTTAAATTTCGTCTTAAAACGTTTCTTTTTATGAAAGCTTTTACAAATATTTGATATGTGTTTTTATTTGTTTTTACTTTTTTATTTTTACTCTTACTTATTTGGTCTTACTCCTATTTTTGCCTTGTCTGTTTTTATTTCTTTGTAAAACACTGTAACATTGTTTTAGAAAAGTGGTATGTAAATAAAGTTATTGTTATTATTATCTTAGCGGCATACTGTGTGGCAGTGGAAAGGTGTTTCTGTGTGCTTACTGTCCACATGAAGAGATTATTAATAGTTATCAGTCATGCATTTACAGAGCACATTTTCAATGGCTGTTGGGGAGACATGACAAGAGAAAGAGAGGAAGAGAGAGAGAGAGCGAGAGGAAGAGAGAGAGCGGAAGAGAGGAAGAGAGAGAGAGAGCGGAAGAGAGAGAAGAAGGACTGAGAAAGAGAGAGACCGTGCGAAAGAGTAATTCAGGTGGTCTTTGCTAGATAGAAAATCTATCTTATTTCTGTTTGCACAATCAAGATTAAAGCGCCAAAGCACGTGCAGGAGGCCACACCGCGACATGTCCGTCAGAGTTGTGCTGACTCTGCTGAACTCTCCCTCTGAGAAGCTGATGAGGAGGAATGGACTCGGACTCACGGAACAGCCGGCCGGGTGCATCCATAGCTGTCATCATTGTCTGAATGCAGGACTGCTGAGTGTACAGCTGCGGGCCCCCTGCACAGATGGGAAATGACCTGTCTGGGTCCGCCTGACAGCCCTCTCCATCTGCACCTGACTCTCCAGACCCCTCCTCAGTATAAATCTCCAGGACATTTTGACCTTACCGTTCAGTTTCCTTCAGCAGACGCTTTTATCCAAAGCCACGCACGTCCGAGAGTCAACACAACGCAAGCAGGGATCTAGTCAGGGGGCAACAATGCAAGTAAGTGCCAAAAAAACTACGTTCAAGTACAATAGGATGTAGGTGACAACAGGCAGTGCATAAAGGCCATGCATAGTGTGCACAGAAGCGGTTTGTTTCTTTTGCGTGCACAGACATGCGAGTCTTCCGGAAACCACCACGGAGACTGTTTCATCGTCTTGCATGACTCGTTGTTTCTGAGCCATGGTGCTTTCAGGAAACCCAGTGGGTGTGTATCCACAGAGGCCTTCCAGATCCATCTGCTCCTGGGCTGCCAAGCTGGCTGGGGCATCTGTGGTAGAAAAAGGAGGCGATAACGTCAGGTTTGCCCCGGGCACGGTGCCTGTCAGTGATTCAGTGTTTTTGGCTCGGCCTTTTAATGCCAGTGTGAGGGGTGGCGGTGGCAGCAATGGTTGTGTGTGTGTGTGTTTGTGTGTGATTTGGGGGTGGGGTTGGGGTTGTATACTTTCTGCATGTGGAAAAATGAGACAAAACATGTGAAGGTAACGGGAGGTTACCTTACTCGCTCTGACGGCCCTTTTCAGACGTGCCGCTCGCATGTCAGGGCACCCTTTGCGTAAATATAAACAACATTTTATAGGTTTTGGGGGGGGGGGTTATCGGGGCTTTGCAAATAGTCTGATAGCAGTTAGTGGGGGCCAAATCCATATTTATAAGCGACGGGCAGGCCACATGCCTGGCCTGCAGCGGCCCGTGCAGGGCAGTAAATTGACAGAATGCTGAGTCAGTGGAGGGGTCTGTGTTTCAGAGGACCGCGTGGCTGGTGGCCCGCGTGCAGTCCAGAATAAAAATCATAGGCTGGCTGCAAGAGTCCCGCGGCACTTGAGAGACAGCAGACCTGCACCGCAGCAGCAGCAGCAGCAGCAGCAGCAGCAGCAGCAGCAGCAGCAGCAGCAGCAGCAGCAGCAGCAGCAGCAGCAGCAGCAGCAGCAGCGGTTGTAAACCGGGACATGGCAGAGGACCTGTTTCTGACTCTCCCAGTGGAAGGAAGTGTAGCAGTCGGTACGTCTACGTGATGCTAGAAGTCGATTTATGTTGTTAGTCCGACGAACACTGGACTTTTAAAACACATGTAAACGTGTCAGTCTGGCTGAAATCGTACTAATCTGAGTTTCTTGAAGTGGGACTAACACACCTAGATGATGCGGTTGGGGATGGATTTACTTTGGCATGTGTATGCTTTAACCGGCCCCGAACTGGCCTAGGCGTTCTGTGCATGCTCCATAGTTTCTGTGGCGGTCACAAGTCGAACAGTGTAGTGTCAACAGTATCAACATGGCGAGTGCCGGAGCGAGAAGCACGCATTTCTGGGCGGACGAGGAGACAAACTTCACGCTGTGTCAGCTGAAGGAGTAAAGCATAGAGTACGTCTGACATGTGCAGCACAGTACAGGTGTTTGGTATGTGACGCAATAGGTCGACCCGAAGAAGGTCCAGTAGCAACCAGCTGAAAGGGGGCATATCGCCACCTACTGTACCAGGGTTGGATATACTTCCATCAATGCATCGATTCTCCCCCTCGTATACTGGGACAATAACAGTAGTCCAATTCCATGGCCTAATAGAGCCCAGACAGCATCCAGATGTGGGCCACTTAAGGCAATGGTGCGGCACTGCTGGCCTTCTTCTGCTCCTGACAAAATGGATGTGAGCCTGAAGTGGCCCACATGTATAATAGCAAATATGGCCCAAATATACCAAGTCAAATGTGGGCCTTTTTTGGCTCTGGGCAACATGTGATCTGGATGTGATGCTGAAGTGCCCCTTGTGGTAAATGGTGAATATGACCCAAATATCACAAAACAAATATGGGCCACCTTTGGCAAATATGTGGCACATGCGGCATTGCTATGGCTTGGTTCTGGCCCAGATCTGGCAAACAGGAGCAGACCAAGTGCCATCATTCCATGCGGTGTGTGGGCCGGAAGTGTTGGTGTGGGACGGGTCCGGGCCACAGCAATTTGCCATCTGGGGCTTTAACTGTGGCTTGACTTAACTGTACATGTAATCTGCGTTTACATGTACAGTTGTCATTGTTTCTGTCCTGGACTGCAGCAGCAGCACTGTGCTGCACACTCGTCCATCCTGCAGGTCTTGCAGGATGGACGAGTGCTGTCTGAATAAACACCTCACCCACTCACTTTTCTTACTTTTACTGAAAGAAAAAAAATAACTGCTTTAAAGTCTCTATCTATCTATCTATCTATCTATCTATCTATCTATCTATCTATCTATCTATCTATCTATCTATCTATCTATCTATCTATCTATCTATCTATCTATCTATCTATCTATCTATCTATCTATCTATCTATCTATCTATCTATCTATCTATCTATCTATCTATCTATCTATCTGTCTATCTATCTATCTGTCTATCTATCTGTCTGTCTGTCTGTCTGTCTGTCTGTCTGTCTGTCTATCTATCTATCTATCTATCTATCTATCTATCTATCTATCTATCTATCTATCTATCTATCTATCTATCTATCTATCTATCTATCTATCTATCTATCTATCTATCTATCTATCTATCTATCTATCTATCTATCTGTCTGTCTGTCTGTCTGTCTGTCTGTCTGTCTGTCTGTCTGTCTGTCTGTCTATCTATCTATCTATCTATCTATCTATCTATCTATCTATCTATCTATCTATCTATCTATCTATCTATCTGTCTATCTGTCTGTCTGTCTGTCTGTCTGTCTGTCTGTCTGTCTGTCTGTCTGTCTGTCTGTCTGTCTGTCTGTCTGTCTATCTATCTATCTATCTATCTATCTATCTATCTATCTATCTATCTATCTATCTATCTATCTATCTATCTATCTATCTATCTATCTATCTATCTATCTATCTATCTATCTATCTATCTATCTATCTATCTATCTATCTATCTATCTATCTGTCTGTCTGTCTGTCTGTCTGTCTGTCTGTCTGTCTATCTGTCTGTCTGTCTGTCTGTCTGTCTGTCTGTCTGTTTGTGTGACTACACCAGGGTTGACAGTTTTCTCTTCCTTTTAAACTCTCCTATACATGTGCAGGGTCAACTGATATGCCCTGTTGAGTTATTAGAAACTCAACAGCGTTGTTGGAGTTGTGGTTTAATTTCATGTTTGAACAGGAATCACAACAACTCAGTTTTGTACAAATGCACAACATCACTGTTGTTAAAGTCTGATGCTTTGACCATCGTCAAGTTCTGTCATCAGGTGAGGTGATGTCTTCCAAATGAATCACAACATCACAACGTAGACAACAGTGAAGCAACAACCGTAATGCTGCACGACCATCACAACAACCACCACAACAACCATCACAACAACTGCAACGCTGCTCGACCACCACAACAACCACAAAAACAACCTTCACAACAACCACCACAACAACCATCACAAAAACCGCAACGCTGCACGACCATCACAACAACCACCACAGCAACCACCACAACAACTATCACAACAACAACACAACAACCATCACAGCAACCAGCACAACAACCAGCACAACAACAACACAACAACCATCACAACAACCAATACATCAACCATCAAAAAAACCGCAACGCTGCACGACCATCACAACAACCATCACAGCAACCACCACAACAACCAGCACAACAACAACACAACAACCATCACAACAACCAACACACCGACCATCACAAAAACCGCAACGCTGCACGACCATCACAACAACCACCACAGCAACCACCACAACAACCAGCACAACAACCAGCACAACAACCAACACAACAACCACAACATCCACCACAACAACCATCGCAACAACAGCACAACAACCAATACAAACAACAACCAGAACAATTGCAACGCTGCACGACCATCACAACAACCACCACAGCAACCACCACAACAACTATCACAACAACCAGCACAACAACCAGCACAATAACATCACAAAAATCACCACAATAACCACCACAACAACAACGACACGACAACCACAATACTGCACGATCACCACAACAACCAGCACAACAACCATCACAACAACCAGCACAACAACCACCACAACCACCACCACCACCACCACAACAACAACAACCATCACAACAACCACCACCACAACAACAACAACAACAACCATCACAACAAATATCACAACAACCATCTCAACAACCATCACAACAACCACAACGCTGCATGACCAGCACAACAATTATCACAGCAACCAACAACCATCATAACAACAGCAACGCTGCACAACCAGCCCAACAACCATCACAATAACTGTGGTGCTGCACAGCCATCTCAACATCCATCACAACAACCACAATGCTGCATGACCATCACAACGGCCATCACAACAACCATCACAACAACAATCAGGTGAGGTGAATGTCTTCCAAATAAATCACAACGTCACAATGTAGACAACACACACACACACACACACACACACACACACACACACACACACACACACACACACACACACACACACACACACACACACAAAAATACACACATAGCACTCTACATCACACACTATTTATTGTTATGACTGCTTTTGTTTTGTTGTTATTTTATTGCTGTTGTTGCTGCAGTGTTGAGGAGCTGAGACTCAAGAATTTTACTCTCTTGTACTTTTAAAACGAGACAGAACAAATAAAGAATCTTGAATCTTGAATTGAAATTTGAAACAGTGAAGCAACAACCACAACACTGCACAACTGTCACAACAACCATTCCAACAACCACCACAACCATCACAACCATCACAACCCACATCACAACAACATCACAACAACTACCACAACCATCACAACAACCATGACAACAACCATCACAGCAACCCTCACAGCCATCACC
>JAJHIY020001340.1:682500-685000 GCA_022114975.2 Lampris megalopsis
ATAATTACACAAAGTATCACCACATGATTATTATCATTATTAATATTTTCATTGCCAACATTGTTATTTTATTTTATTATATCATCAGGAAACGCTTAAAGTAGCCCCTCCTTGTTGTGACACAATTTCCTGTTAGTAGCCCCTCCCTATTGTGATGCCATTTCCTGTTAGTAGCCCCTCCCTATTGTGACGCCATTTCCTGTTAGTAGCCCCTCCCTGTTGTGACGCCATGTCCTGTTAGTAGCCCCGCCTTGTTGTGACGCCATTTCCTGTTAGTAGCCCCGCCTTGTTGTGACGCCATTTCCTGTTAGTAGCTATAAAACGTATGTCCCCCCCTGACTTCTGCCTCTTTCCCGCTTCGGACATGTAGAAAGAGGTATGTGTTTATTTAGTCTGCCCCTGTAATGTGTTTTACCCATTCTTATGTCTAATGTGGGTCCCGGTTCTGGCGTAGGCTACAGCAGGGGATAGATGATCTGACGTCTTCTGAAACCTGTCCTGTTTGGTTTATATGCGACAGAATAGAGATGCCATGCGTGAGAGAGGTTGTCCTGTCTTTCCTACACAACGTAACGGAAAAGTACACCGGTCACAGCTGCACGGATTCGCTCCCATTCAGCTACAAGAGCTTTAGTGAGGTCAGGCACTGATGCTGGGGAGAAGGCCTGGCTCACAGACGGTGTTCCAATTCATCCCAAAGGTGTCGGATGGGGCTGAGGTCAGGGCTCTGTGCAGGCCAGTCACGTTCTTCCACACCAAACTCAGCAAGCTACGTATGTACCTCGCTCTGTGCAGGGGGACATGGTCCTGCTGAAGCAGGGAAATGAGCTACCATTCTATGCTGTAGCATTAACATTTCCCTCCATTGGCGCTAAGGGGTGCCCAAACCACGACAAACAGCCCAGAAAATGACTCCTCCTCCGCCAAACTTTACAGTTGGCACTGTGCATTTGGGCAAGTCAAGTTCTTCTGGCATCCACGAAGCCCAGATTGGTCCATCACCCTGCCAGATAGTGAAGCGTGATTTATCACCCCAGAGAATATGTTTCCGGTCCTTGTATAACCAAAGTGAGAGCTGTGTCCGCATTCTCGGCACTTAGTCAAACACGTTTTCGGTGGACGTTGGACTCCGCCAAGGTTGTCCCCAGTGGCGCCCCCGAGGGGTGGCCAGGGGTGGCCAAGGTCACCCTGATACTATCCCTGGCCCCCTCGCTGGCCCCCCCAGCCACGAGTCGCATATGCAGAATATGCTTCTGATTGTGCAGAATATGCTTCTATCTGATATTTTACATTAGGTGCTGTTCATGGTGGGCCACCCCAAGATTTTCAGTGGCCCCATTTGGCCACCCCTATGAGAAAATTCTGGGGGCGCCACTGGTTGTCCCTTGTCTCTGATTCTGTTTGTGATATTCGTGGACAGGATCTCAAGGTGCAGCCAAGGTGAGGAGTGTGTCCGTTTTGGGAACCTCAATCAGAATTGCATCTCTGCTCTTCGCAGATGATGCGGTTTTGTTGGCTTCATCAGAACGTGACCTCCAGCGCACTGGGGCGGTTTGCAGCTGAGTGAGAAATGGCCGGGATGAGAGTCAGCACCTCCAAGTCTGAGGCCATGGTTCTCTACCGGAAAATGGTGGATTGCTCCCTCCAGGTTGGGGATCAGTTGTTGCCTCAAGTGAAGGAGTTCAAGTATCTCGAGGTCTTCTTCACGAGTGAGGGTAGGATGGAGCGAGAGATTGACAGGTGGATAGGTGCAGCATCAGCAGTAATGCGGACATTGTACCGGACCGTTGTGGTGAAGAGGGAGCTGAGCCGGAAGGCAAAGCTCTCAATTTACCAGTCGATCTTCGTTCCAACCCTCAGTTATGGTCATGAGCTTTGGGTGGTGACCGAAAGGGTGAGATCGTGGATACAAGGAGCTGAAATGAGTTTCCTCCGTAGGGTGTCTGGGCTCAGCCTTAGAGATAGGGTGAGGAGCTCGGACATCCGGAGGGAACTCGGAGTAGAGCCGCTGCTCCTTCACGTCGAAAGGAGCCAGTTGAGGTGGTTCGGGCATCTGATCAGGATGCCTCCTGGGCGCCTTCCTTTGGAGGTTTTCTGGCCACGGCCAACAGGGAGCAGAGCCCGGGGTAGACCCAGAACTCCTGGAGGGGCTACATGTCCAATCTGGCCTGGGAACGTCTTGGGATCCCCCAAGAGGAGCTGAAGGGCGTTTCTGGGGAGAGGGACGTCTGGCGTGCCCTACTTAGCTTGCTGCCACCGTGACCCGGCCCCGGAGAAGCGGCTGAAGATGAATCCATGAATGAAGAGTGTTGTGTTGTGTTGTGGTTCTGTTGTGTCCAGGGCCCCACTACCTTTTTTTGTTGCATGGATAATTGTGTGATTATGGGAGTAACAAGTACATACAAAATGTAAGTATATAGACACACAACCAAACACAAATACATCATAAATGGGTACACCTATACAGACACAGACCCTCAACCTACACACACACACCCTA
>JAJHIY020001340.1:690000-730000 GCA_022114975.2 Lampris megalopsis
ATTCCTAGAGTCATTCCTAGAGTCATTCCTAAAGCCATTCCTAGTGTCATTCCTAGAGCCATTCCTAGTGTCATTCCTAGAGTCATTCCGAGAGACATTCCTTGAGTCATTCCTAGTGTCATCGGTCCCAACAGGCAGAGCTGCAGCTCTAGTTTAAAGAAGGCATGATACATAATCCCACCAGGCCTCACTAGCAGGCCCCTAAACTACCAGCAGGCCCCTCAACTCTTCATTATCAAATAATTTCCTGGAAATTACACTAAACACAGAAAAAAGCTGCCACATTTCTTTCCTGGATTGGCTATAACACAAGTTTAGTTTGTTTTGGCTGCCAGGTGCTGACCTGCAAACTGAACTAATTTTTCCCGTTATTTTTCACACTTTGGTAGATATGAGAAAAGGGAAGGCGTGGAAGCACTCCATTTCCACTGAATATTTTCCATTGATCCCTAGTAAGGGTTACTAGTTCATATAAACTAAGCACAAAAAGTAAGGAAATGTGTGTTTGGTAGATGATTTCTTTGTTGTAACAATGCTTCTTGGCAATAAATCTTATACCGTTGGAAAGCCTGTTTATTTGCTTTTTAAATGGCGCCACATTTGTAAGGAACATGCATTTTTGGGATGAGCAGCAGAGCTGAGTATGTGGGTTGCACCCATGAAAAATGTGTCAAATCTTCTCTGCCAAGGCCAAACAGGTTATTCTGCTGTTGACTCTTGGTTGGTGTTGTTTGGTGGATTGGATGATTGAAGTCTGAAGAATCAAGACATATTGGCAATTTAACAATTTATTCATTTAACAAACAGGAGCCTCAGCAGCGTGTGGAAGAGCCATACACAGCCACAACAGCCTGGCACCTCCTCCTCATGCTGGTCACCAGTCTGGTCACACACTGCCAGCCTCATTAGTGTGAATGCCCAGCATTCACACTATTGCTTTGCAGTTCCTTATTAGTGGCACCACTTCCACTTTTTCATACTTTAAACTACAGAAACCATTCAACAATCAGACTATTTATGTATTTAGCATATTATGGCAAATTTTTCAGTTTTTTATACCTGTAAGACCTTTAAAACATTCAGTCATTTCACATTTCAGTTTCCAGGTATTTCAGGTAGGCTAGTGACTTTCTGACTTTTCCTATTTATCCATTTTCAGCAATGCTTTCGCGATTTCTTTCAGCAGCTCAGCATCCACACGCTTTTTCTGTGGAAAAGCATTTTTCTAGTTTCTGTTTGCATCCTATCCTTAGAGATAGGGTGAGGAGCTCAAACATCCGGAGGGAGCTCGGACTAGAGCCAGTTCAGGTGGTTCGGGCATCTGATCAGGATGCCTCCTGGGCGCCTTCCTTTAGAGGTTTACCGGGCACGTCCAACTGGGAGGAGACCCGGGGGGAGACCCCGGGGGAGAGGGACGTCTGGAGTGCCCTACTTAACTTGCTGCTACCGCGACCCGACCCCGGAGAAGCGGCTGAAGATGAATGAATGAATGAATGAATGAATCCCGCCTGTGTTGACGGCTCCAGACCTAGGGGATATCCGGAGCGGCAGCAAATGATACACAGGCTAAATAGCACTGTGGATCTGTCAATCAAAAAGAGAGGCACGATGAAAATACGTTGTCACTCAAGCTCACGCCAGTATATTTCTGGTCTCAACAGTTAAACATCAACATAGGCTACTGTCAAAATAGCAATTTCACAACAACAGAAATAATCAGCCTATCACAGCATCTGACCCATTTATCTATATCCACCTGCACACCTCTTTTATCCCATACACAGGCTTTAATACGCTGCGTGGTCTCACGCATGCGCACACTTCCTAAGACGCAGCACCAGCAGCAGGCATGAAATGGCGACAACTGAACAATTATCTGAACAAGTTACCACAGAATAGCTCCTCGTACAATAGTAACATTAACACTTCTCTTACAACACAAAACCCACATCTCCATGTATCACCCAAACATTACTATGAGATGTTTACAGCCTACTATGACAGGATACCACTTTATTGGGCTAGCCTAGCTACTAGCTAGCATGGCGTCTGTTACCCTCAGCAAGTCGAGACAATTAAGTATCAACCCAAAACATAACGTTCTTATCACATTTGCACTAAAACACTACGGAATACATCTTTTGTCTAAGACTAAATTAGGGAGTTTATGATAGTGTAACGTGTGTAACCAGGTTAAAATCAATGTTTTTATTTTATTTTGTTTGAGTATGAAATATCACCAAATCCTGTCTGTGTGCTGTTATTTGTGTTTACTACATTTTATTTTATGTCATTATTTACTTTTATGTATGTTTTACAACAACCGTCATATACGTGTACTGTCGCTTTAAGAGAGAGGTCTTGTGGGTACACGGAAGAGGGAACGCGGGAGAGGCCATTTTTGTTTTGTGGGAGGAGTCTCAAGCAGCGATCGAGCCGAGCCACGCGTGTTTCTTACCGTAGGACAGTTTTGCTGGTTGAGGAGAACGTAACCTTGAGTATCCCTGTAAGAAGATACTGCAAGCTGTGGGATAAAATACTTGTTTATCCTTTCTTACATCGGAGTCCCGTGGACGGTTTCTCCTTCTAACGCACACGAGTGAAGTCCGGGCAGTGGTTGAACTTCGACCCCCACGTCCGTAAGAAACACCGCTCCCGCTGGAGGACTGGACGTTTGTCGAAGGGTTTGAAACCAAAATAAATGGCAAGGTGGGTCAAATAGAGTCCTGTGTGTCCCCCCTCCTTCCTTGATCATGATGATGATGATGATGATGAGAGACTGAGGGCCCCCCACAACACCTGGGGCCCCACCGAAAATAGAACACAACGCAGAGCTACTGATGAGAGTGACGGGCGTGCAGCAGGCTGACCAGCATAGAACAGCATAGGACTGCCCCCGTTACACGTGCATAGATAAGGAGACACGCTGGCCGCTAGCTGGCGAGTCTGACCCTTTAGTCGAGCGTTTAGCGATGCCTCCTATGGTGCGGACGATACGGGTTCGCTTCCCGGCCGCGGCAGTTCCTGTGGTTGCGTTGTCCCCCGAATTCGCTACAATATCGTTTTGCAGGACCTGTGAATAAAAAAGAGAGGCACGATGAAAATACGTTGTCACATATTATATTAATATAAATCCCTGTATATACCTCAGTATTTATAATTTATAATATTTACATTATATATAAATATTATATTATTATAAATCCCCGTAAATGTCTCAGTATTTATGTTTATATTATAAATAAATGTTATATTATTATAAATCCCCGTATATGACTCAGTATTTATATTTATATTATAAATAAATATTATAATTCCCTGTATATACCTCAGTATTTACAATTTATAGTATTTATATTATATATCCATATTAGATTAATATAAATCCCTGTATATACCTCAGTACTTATAATTTATAATATGTATATTATACATACATATTATATTAATATAAATCCCTGTATATACCTCAGTATTTATAATCTATAATATTAATATTATATATCCATATGATATTAATATAAATCCCCGTATTTATAATTTAAATATTTATATTATATATGCATATCATAGTAATATAAATCCCTGTATATACCTCAGTATTTATAATTTAAAATATTTATATTATACATATATATCATAGTATTATAAATCCCTGTATATACCTCAGTATTTGTAATTTATAATATTTATATTATATATACATATTATATTAATATAAATCCCCGTATATACCTCAGTATTTATAATTTATAATATTTACATTATTTTTAAATATTATATTATTATAAATCCCCGCAAATGCCTCAGTATTTATGTTTATATTATAAATAAATGTTATATTATTATATATCCCCGTATATGCCTCAGTATTTATACTTATATTATAAATAAATATTATAAATCCCTGTATATCCCTCAGTATTTATATTTATATTATAAATAAATATTATGAATCCCTGTTATGCCTCAGTATTTATATTTATATTATAAATAAATATTATGAATCCCTCTGTATACCTCAGTATTTATAATTTATAATATGTATATATATATTATATATATACATATTATAGTAATATAAATCTCCGTATATTCCTCAGTACTTATAATTTATAATTTTATATTATATGTACATATTATATTAATATAAATCCCCGTAAATGCCTCAGTAATTATGTTTATATTATAAATAAATATTATATTATTATAAATCCCTGTATATGCTTCAGTATTTATATTTATAGTATAAATACATATTATAAATCCCTGTATATGCCTCAGTATTTATATTTATATTATAAATAATACTATAAATCCACGTATATGCCTCAGTATTTATATTTATATTATAAATAAATAATATAAATCCCTGTATATGCCTCAGTATTTATATTTACATTATAAATAAATATTATAAATCCATGTATGTGCTTCAGTATTAATATTTACAGGATGACAGGATGCTACGTATGAACCCATCCTCCATCACTTTTAAGTCATTATATATATGTTCAGACGCCTAAATGAAAAAGTTGAAAAAAAGCGGGATGTTATCGACCCCCCCCCGCCCCCAAGGGAATGGGGCTATTTGTTCTTGACCTACACATATACCCAACACTCCAGCTGTTACCATAATCAGTGCAGTTATTTTCAGTTTGCTTCCCTTTCCTCCTTGGCGAATCAGAGAGGGCTGTTGAACGAACGAGACGGCGAAGATCATCCCCATGAACTTTAAGCGTCACTCCCCTATTTTTATAGATGAGCCCGGGGTCACCTTATCCCACCTTCAGGCCATCTAGAGTCTTTAGCCGAGTCCCTCAGGGGCGCCGCTGTCCGTCCCTGTGGAACATGTAAGATTAGTTCTGCCATGTCAGTTACATCACTCATCAGTTATGCCGTGGTGACGTCAGACCAGCCCTGAGTGATGCCGCCGACACACTTCACCACGAACAACCGCCGCCTGAGCAACATCTTCCTTCTCTAATAGGGAAGAGGGCCCCGTGCTGGGGGTGGGGGAGAGGGCCCCGCGGTGGGGGTAGGAGAGAGGGCCCCGCGGTGGGTGTGGGGGAGAAGGCTCTGGGGTGGGGGTGGGGGCCCCGGGGTGGGGGTGGGGGAGAGGGGGAGAGGGCCCTGGGGTGGGTGCAGCGATGGAGGAGAGGGCCCTGGGGTGGGGGAAAGGGCCCCGCGGTGGGGGTGGGGGAGAGGGGTGGGGCAGCGATGGAGGAGAGGGCCCTGGGGTGGGGGAGAGGGATCTGGGGTGGGGGTGGGGGGGAGGGCCTCGGGGTGGGGGTGAGGTTGGTAGCTAGAGGTTTGTGTGTCGGGGAAGATAAGGTGTCAGGTCGTGTACAGGCTACAAGGACAGAAAGCAGACTGGACAGCTGCCGATGTGTGAATGCCCAGAACACAGGAAGTGGCTAAGAGACAAACACATCGCTGTCCACCCACATTAGCAACAGTGACAGCCCCCCCCCCCACTGTCAGAGTCACACAGCACACATCGCCTTGTCCGACAGGAAGTGATGCTGGATGACAGAGGTAGGTGCCCTGGCCTTCTGATAGTGATGAAACCTGGAAGCGTGCAGGGCAGACGTGTGTCCCAGCTGCCACTGTGCCACATGAAAACCCAGAGACGGTCCAGAGACGGTCCAGAGACGGTCAAGAGACGGTCCAGAGACAGTCAAGAGACGGTCCAGAGACGGTCCTGGGTTCAATCAGAAAAAAAAACCAAGTAGGCTTTCTTGGTCTTTTGTATATCTCGCTCACTCAGTATCTTCCGGTTTTTCCCAGTGAAGAAAGTTCAGCTGGGGTTTTACTGCCGCATCCATCCGTCCTGGGCTTATTGACTGGAAGCAGTCGGGGTGCAAAGACTCATCCCTGGACATGTTTCTCCAGCTCCCCACTGCGGCAGCGCCCTCCACAGGCAGGTCATTAATGTTCCTGTTATTGAGGAATCGCACTGACATCCCCCGGAAGTCTCACGATGTCCTCAGCAAACACGGCAGTGCACAGGAAGTCGCTCGGGATCTGGTCTCGCTGTCACGAGGAAGTTTTCTCCCAGGACACCGTGTGGCAGAGAGCTGTAGGAAGTTAGCTGCACACACATGGAAGTTAGCTGCACGCACATGGAAGTTAGCTGCACGCACATGGAAGTTAGCTGCACGCACATGGAAGTTAGCTGCACGCACATGGAAGTTAGCTGCACGCACATGGAAGTTAGCTGCACACACATGGAAGTTAGCTGCACGCACATGGAAGTTAGCTGTACGCACATGGAAGTTAGCTGCACGCACATGGAAGTTAGCTGTACGCACATGGAAGTTAGCTGCACGCACATGGAAGTTAGCTGCACACACATGGGGTCAACATTTAGTGCACAAAGGCAATGCATAGGGTGCATAGAAGCAAGTTTATTTATTATATTAATACCACCAGCTTTGGAGGTGTTCGTGAAAGAGCTGGGTCTTTAGCATCTTCTTAAAGATGGAGAGGGACTCAGCAGATCGCATGGAGTTTGGTAACTTGTTCTTCTACAGAAGAGAAGAGTCTCGCTAGTGACTTAGCGCCCCGTTGTGGTGGAAGTGCCAGGTGCCTTTCATTGGCAGATCATAGTGAACGGGACTGACTGTAGGCCTGAATAATAACAATACTTTTGTGTATATAGCACTTTTCTAAAACAATGTTATAAAGCGCTTCGCCAAAAAACAAAAACAAAAACAAAAAATAAATACAAAAGAGACAAGGCAAAAATAAGAGTAAGATCAAATAAGTAAGAGTAAAAATAAAAACAGCATATTTTAAAAAACAAGCTAGAGACTTTGTTTGTCTTAGTTCAGCAGGAAGAGAGTTCCATAGTGTGGGGGCTCTAACAGCAAAAGCTTGATCACCCTGAGAATAACCAGCAGGGCTCCATCTGCAGATCTTAATGGTCGAGGGGGCGTATACCAGGTCAATAAATCACAAATGTATGAAGAAGCAAGACCATTTAAAGCCTTAAAAGCGAACAGTACATTTTTAAAATAAATTCGAAATATAACAGGCAGCCAGTGTAGGAAGGCAAGCACAGCAGTAATATGGTCATGCCTCTTTGCCGCAGTAATGAGCCGAGCAGTGGCTTTTTGTACCAACTGCAGACGGTGGAGGGAACCCTTGTTGATACCAGAATAAAGTGCATTACAATAGTCAAGCAGAGAATAGATAAAAGCATGTACAACTTTTTACAGATCGGCAATTTTGAGGATTAGCTTGAGCTGGAAAAAGCAGGACTGAACAACATGTTTGATTTGGTTATCAAAACTGAGGTTAGCATTGAATATTACCTCAAGATCCCTAGGGGCCTGCTTAAGACTACCTGACAGTCCACCAAGATTAATAACAAAAGGGTTAGGGGTGATGGAATTTTCGGGACCGAACAGAATGACCTAAGGGTTATCATCATTAAATTTGAGAAACATTTTGGACATGATTTAATGTCAGAGAAGCAAGTTGTGAGATTTGCCAGGGCGCTAGGATCTGTGGGTTTTATTGGCATGAATAACTGAGTGTCGTCAGCATAAAAATGGTAAAGCACATCGTGATTTTGAATGATCTGGCCAAGGGGCAGCATGTATATAGAAAAGAGAAGGGGGCCAATAATTGAGCCTTGAGGGACGCCACAACTCAACTGAGCCATCAAGGAAGTAGAGTTACCCAAAATAACAGAAAAAGTTCTGTTGGTGAGGTAAGAGTGTAATAAGCTAAGAGCCGAGCCTTTGATACTAACCTAAGTCTCTAAGCGATGTAAGGGATGTCATCGACCATATCAAATGCAGCATTTAAATCTAAAAGAACTAAAATCGAGCAGTCGCCTCTGTCTGCATTCAGCAGTAGGTCATTAGTGACCTTAACTAGAACTGTCTCGGTACAATGAAGTGCTCTAAAACCAGACTGGAAACTATTAAAAACAATATTAGTGTTCATAATATAAGAAATGTAAACGGATGATCCGCTGTGGCGACCCCTAACGGGAGCAGCCGAAATAGTAGTAGATTAGTGTTCATAATAGAAATCAACTGAGAAGAAATTACTCTCTCCAGAACTTTAGATAGAAAAGACAATTTGGAGATTGGTCTGTAGTTACTTAGGGACAGGGG
Source organism: Lampris megalopsis (assembly GCA_022114975.2). Taxonomy (NCBI): domain Eukaryota; kingdom Metazoa; phylum Chordata; class Actinopteri; order Lampriformes; family Lampridae; genus Lampris; species Lampris megalopsis. The sequence goes on from JAJHIY020001340.1 coordinate 698,133, forward strand.
ATCTAAATTAGGTTTCTTTAGTAATGTGTGAACAATAGCATGTTTAAAACTGCCTGTAAAAGAACCAGAGGTCAGAGAATTGTTAAGATTTTGCAGAATAACGGGGCTGATAGTTGAATATACCTCCTTGAGCAGCTTAGTGGGAACGATGTCTGAGATGCAGGAGGAGGGGTTCATATTGGAGACTGTACTCTCCAACACTGGTTGTGTATAGCAGATTAAGTGATTACCTAGAAAAATCCAATATTCTTGTTTTGTCTCAGTATGGCTTTGGGAAAAAGAGCACCACATGCATAGTGATTCTTGAACTTATTGAAAAAAAATCAGTGACGCTATTGATAAAGGAGACTGTGGCATTGGTATTTATTTATTTATTTTTTTGATTTGTCAAAGGCATTTGACATTATTGATTTTGAGATTCGCGTGATGGTCTGGCGACCTGTTGGGGGGTCCCCCCGCCTGCTGGGATAGGCTCCGGCATCCCCGCAACCCTGAGAGCAGGATAAGTGTTTCAGATAATAGATGGATGGATGGGTGGATGGATTTTGAGATTCTTTTAAATAAATTCTATCATTATGGGGTCAGAGGCATAGCGTGTAACTGGATTAGAAGCTATATCTATTGGAGAAAGCAATATTTACTTATAAATGGTCACACATCTTTATGTAAATCCATCACGTATGGGGTCCCCCGGGGTTCCATTTTAGGGCTGCTTCTCTTTATCCTGCATATAAATGACTTTGTAAATTCCTCTTGCATTTTACATGCTGATGATACAAATTTGTTCCTGTCACATAAAAGTCCAAATGATCTTCAAAAAATTCTAAACAAGGAGCTGGTGAAGGTGGACACTTGGTTCAGATGTAACAAATTATCCACAAGTATCAGCAAGATAAACTACATTGTGTTTCTTTCCAACAAAAATCAAAATAAGGCTGAACATGTTTGTCTCAAAATTAATGGTCAGGATATCGAAAGAGTCAAGTCCACAAAGTTCCTAGGGATCCATATTGATGAATCCTTAAATTTTAAGTGCCATATTGATGCTTTAACAAACATATTATCTAAATATGTTGATCTGTTTTTTAAGATAAGGCATTTTCTCCCACGCACAGCACTCTTACTTTGTACAAGTCTTTATTTAAGCCCCATATTAATTACTGTGATGCTATTTGGTGTAACACTTTTCCCAGTCATCTAAAAAAACTACAGATTCTGCAACAAAAAGTGTATATGCGCCAGATCGTGGTCTGGCGTCTGTGCTCCCATGGACCCTCTTTTTCTGCAATTATGGTCTTTTCAGGTTTGCTGAATGTAATGTTTTTCATAATGCTTGTTTGATGTACCATGTTATCTACGGGATCAATGACAGACTGTGTGACCTCAATCAAATTTGCCTCCCTCCGCATGCATTTAGCACCAGAAATAAGAACCTTACAGCGGGCAAGTGGCGCAGGCTTAGATGCACGAGCATTGGCCTGGCGTGTAAAAGCCCACAGGTGTGGAACGAGTTAAATGACGATTTGAAAACGTCATCATCCATACATGTCTTTAAAAAGAAATTAAGTCAAAAATTAATTCAGAAATATACTGCTGACTTATAGACTAATCACTTGCTAATTATAGGGCTAGGACTTTAGATTTATTTTTATTTTTATACTTTTTTGTAGGTTTTATTTCTTTTATTTTTCTTTCCTTTGTGTCTGTTACTCTTAACGTAAATTACTCTGCTTAAAGTATGGGCCCCCGTCCACAAGCTCTACTGAGCTTCCTTGGGGTGTCCTTTTTCACACCATTTTATGTATTATAAAGGTTTACATTGTATTTTCATATTTATGTGAAATAAAGTTGATTGATTGATTGATTGATTGATAGTGATTTGGATGTAGATGATGGGTAGTGATTTGGTTCTAGATGATAGAAGGTGATTTGGATCTAGATGATAGATAGTTATTTGGTTCTAGATGATATGTAGTGATTTGGATCTAGATGATAGGTAGTGAATTGGATCTAGATGATAGATAGTGATTTGGTTCTAGATGGTAGGTAGTGATTTGGATCTAGATGATAGGTAGTGATTTGGCTCTAGATGATAGATAGTGATTTGGATCTAGATGATAGGTAGTGATTTGGATCTAGATGATAGGTAGTGAATTGGATCTAGATGATAGATAGTGATTTGGTTCTAGATGGTAGGTAGTGATTTGGATCTAGATGATAGGTAGTGATTTGGTTCTAGATGATAGATAGTGATTTGGATCTAGATGATAGATAGGGATTTGAATTTAGATGATAGATAGTGATTTGGATCTAGATGATAGGCAGTGATTTGGATCTAGATGATAGGCAGTGATTTGGATCTAGATGGTAGATAGTGATTTGGTTCTAGATGATAGATAGTGATTTGGATCTAGATGATAGGTAGTGGTTTGGTGCACATTAAAAGGCTTTTTTCAGTTATGCTAACCTGCTTTACAAAACCAAGAGTGACATGAACTTTAAATATGAAGTTCTTGATTCAAGTTTATTCTGTATTTTTTTTCTTATTTTATTTTCTTGTGCATAGAAATGAGGTCTGGGCAGTCATTTGTTTCTCCTTCTTCCATGAACTGCATGCTTCATCTATGTTGTATTCTGTTCTAACATATCACATTATGTTCAGTACTTGCTGCTGTTAGACATGCAGGGTGCAGGTGATCAGTGGTAATACACAGGAGTGATGCTGAAATAGGAAAAGGTCTTTCTGTTTATCCTTCCACAGACAACTATACATTGTGGAGAGTGTCTCCTTGATAAAAGCAAGGAGAAATATGATTGAGTCGAATGTGATTATGCCCTCTGGCCTTGGACCTGTTTATTAATATGCATTACTTTTTAATGGCTCATAATAAATAATGTACTGGAATTGTGAAAATATGCAACTTGGCCATTACCCTGGGGCGGTCAGATTGATGGCAGGGCAGCGTGGAGCTCAGCCCCTGCTGATAACATGAGCTATAAATTCCTGTTTCGACACTAACAGGGAATTTATGATCCAGACAACACAGATTGGTAAGAGCACCACCCGGCTTCTGCCGTTGATGCTGAAAGTTATGGAGGCAACTGGAATTACAGCATCATCCACCACCCATACACCCCACTTCTTAGTCCCACAGTTCAGACCAAACTCACATGATTCTACAGCAGTCTGTTGTGGTGACCTCAGTTGGTCATTTGATAAATGTACACTGTTTTTCCAAAGGAGTTGAATCAAGTGCAACTGGACTTGGTATATATCCGTGAAGACGTGTCGCCTCTCATCCAAGAGGCTTCCTTAGTTCGTACCTTTCTGACTAGACCAAGCTAGTCTGACTGGCTGCTGATGAGACTCAGAATTTATCCTCTTTGGAGTCGTTGTCAGAGCTATAGATGTCCATGGCTCTTTGTGTTCCGATGTTTACCAACACAAAGAGCCATCGACATCGTGTCGATTAACTTTAAAACGTAACTATACAGTAAAATCCTGAGTGTTAATTTAACACTGAGAGTGTACAAATGGACCCGAAAGGATCCATTTTCACACTTAGAATTAAATTAACACAGTTTTTTTTTACCGTGTATAGGTCGTAATTAACCTGCTTGTACAAACGACCTACGGGGCCTTTTTCTGGTGGAGGACAGTCTCCCACACTCAAAACACTTCATACTGCTGGAGCTAGCATACACCATGTAGAACCATCCTCATGCTTAACACGGCAAGATACGGTCAGTGTTTGAGTCGGAGAGTCCAAATACATGAACAAGTGTCTCCACAGAGACTGAACATGCGTCAATCTGGTGTCCTCACACTTCAGATTCACCGTACTTGATCTACTCGCCCTACCGGATGTGCTTGGGGTCCTGCGACTACAGATGGCATCACTACTTCACGCATTATGATTGGGTAGGGGCTTGGGTAGGGGCTAGTTCCCGTTGGAGCAGAGAATGGTCAACTGAGCACGTGTGAAATGTGACGTTTACTAACCCTAACTCTAACCCTAATCCTAATCCTAACCCTAACCCTAACCCAACCTATTTAGGGATTAGGATGAAAAAGCCGAGCCCATGTTATCGAATGTGCTCGGGCTTGCACCGGATGTGCTCAGGCTTGCACCGGATGTGCTCGGGCTTGCACCGGATGTGCTCGGGCTTGCTCTGGATGTGCTCGGGCTCGTTCGATCATAATCCGTGCCGTCATATGTAGTCGAAGGACCCCGAGTCAATATTGTACCCGAGCAGAAATGAAACCCAAACCGGGATCCACTCGTAAACCTCCTGTAGCGCCTCAGTTCTTGCGCCAGCGCATCGTTGGAAATAAAAGGAGGGATTCCGGACATGGTGACCTGGGTGGAGGCACCGCCAGCGGGAACACGAGTGTAAACTCATCGTTTACCAGCAAGCCGTTTTTTATCAGCTGGTTGACCAAACCCTGTTCCTTTAAAAATACAACCACCGCTTTATTCACTCGTGAGGCAAACGAGATGTTTCCATGCCCCACCTGTTCTCCTACCGCCACCAGCACTTGCTGCACCGTGGTACTGCTGCGGTGCTATCCTCACTCCGTGCCTCAAAGACAGGGACGCCATGCCCGGCAAGAAGCACGGCTCACTGTCCGCCCAAAACAACAGCCAAACACACACCAAACTACACTAACCACAACTGCACAACAACCATACAATGAACACAGTAGGAACAAAGAAGAAAAACCGAGTAAAAGTCACAAACTCTCAAACTCAACAACACCAAACTCCCAGCATGCAGTGCAGAGAGAGAGAGAGAGGGAGGGAGGGAGAGAGAGAGGGAGAGAGAGAGAGAGAGAGAGAGAGAGAGAGAGAGAGAGGGAGAGAGAGAGAGAGAGAGAGAGAGAGAGTACCCATTTGATACCAAAGATAGAAAATTGTGATTACAATAAGTGTGACACGGTAGGCTGGTGCAGTGATTAACGCGGTCACCTTACAGTAAGAAGGTCCTGAGTTCGAGCCCCGGGGTAGTCCAACCTTGGGGGTCGTCCCGGGTCGTCCTCTGTGTGGAGTTTGCATGTTCTCCCCTTGTCTGTGTGGGTTTCCTCCGGGGGCTCTGGTTTCCTCCCACAGTCCAAAGACATGAAGGTCAGGTGAATCAAAGACATGTAGGTCAGGTGAATCAAAGACATGTAGGTCAGGTGACTCAAAGACATGTAGGTCAGGTGAATCAAAGACATGTAGGTCAGGTGAATCAAAGACATGTAGGTCAGGTGAATCAAAGACATGTAGGTCAGCTGAATCGAATGCATATAGGTCAGGTGAATCAAAGACATGTAGGTCAGCTGAATCAAAGACATGTAGGTTAGCTGAATCAAAGACATGTAGGTTAGCTGAATCAAAGACGTGTAGGTCAGCTGAATCAAAGACATGCAGGTCAGCTGACTCAAAGACATGTAGGTCAGGTGAATAAAAGACATGTAGGTCAGGTGAATTGGCCTTACTAAGTTGTCCCTAGGGGCGAATATGTGTGTGTATGTGTGTGTGTGTGTGTGGCCCTGCGATGGCCTGGTGGCCTGTCCAGGGTGTCTCCCCGCCTGCCGCCCAATGACAGCTGGAATAGGCTCCAGCATCCCGCGACCCTGAGAGCAGGATCAGCGGTTGGGTTAGTGGCTGGATGGACAAGTGTGACTCATTTGGAAAAAGGATCCAGTGCCGAGGTGCGGGCTGCCTGGTCGTAGTGCACAGAGAGCACAGAGAGCAAGGGTGCAGCACGCAATGAGAGAGGCAGCAAGAGAAAACGAGAGAGAGAGAGAGAGAGAGAGAGAGAGAGAGAGGGATATATAGAGATGGAGGAGTGGTGTATACATATATGTGTTTGTACTGCGGGCACCGAGGCGGGCTGTCGGGCTGGCCTGGTGAGCGCATCTGTTCACCGTGTAATGAGTCTGTCCTCCCTCCCCTTACACGCTCTCATCATTAACACTCTTTAATTAGACACAGCCCACCATGGCGGCTGCTGAGGCAGTGGAGAGTCAGAGTCAGAGATCTAGTATCTATCTATCTATCTATCTATCTATCTATCTATCTATCTATCTATCTATCTATCTATCTATCTATCTATCTATCTATCTATCTATCTATCTATCTATCTATCTATCTATCTATCTATCTATCTATCTATCTATCTATCTATCTATCTATCTATCTATCTATCTATCTATCTAACTATCTATCTATCTATCTATCTATCTATCTACCTATACATTGTAGGGACAATGCTTCAGTAGCAGCCTTGATGCTGAGCAGTCTTCCAGTTTCCTCCTCTAGTTTCTTCCTCCTGTTTCCTCCTCCAGTTTCCTCTTCCAGTTTCTTCCGCTAGTTTCTTCCTCCAGTTTCCTCCTCTAGTTTCTTTCTCCAGTCTCCTCATCCAGTTTCCTCCTCTGTTTGTGATTTGTTCCGTTGTTCTACTACAGCTCTCACTCTGCTTTCACTCATGTTTCTCAAAATGGCGGCGGATTTCTTATTTTTACTGCGAAGCTAAACATCAATAGACATGCGCTAAGGGTTAAGGGGCGGCGAATTTCTTGCGGTAGCCCCTCCCATAGCCGCTGACGTCAGGTTCCAACATCTGGTCCAGCAATTTTGCGGTACCGTGCTGGTGCCAGCCGGTTTTTTTTTCCGGTCACCGGCACCGGAAACCAGGGCAGTGGAAAAGGGCCTCTCGAGGTGTCTCTGTAACTCCACCTAAAATTAGCAGGTAAGGCTAGCTTTGTTAGCATCATGAGTCGGTAAATGTGGACGTGCAACAGCCGTGGTGTTTGACCTGGTCTCTATGTTGTCGGGACCAGCCTCCACCAGAACCCATCACGCTGGGCGGTCTGCTGAGCAGTCCGACATGCTGCCAACCCTGTACAACCCCTGACTGGTGCAACTACAGCTTCAGTAGTGTACCACTACACCCGGCGGGCTCCACTGAAATACACTAGATAGTATAAATACAATACATAGCACAAATATACTAGATAGTATAAATACCACACATAGTATAAATATGATAGATAGTATAAATACAATACATAGCATAAATATACTAGATAGTATAAATACAACACATAGTATAAATATACTAAATAGTATAAAAAATGTGAATAACAGCACTACAAACACGTTGTAACAAATGCCACCAAATGCCATGTAACATTGTTTACCACTATTACTACTACTACTATTACTGATATTACTACTACTACTACTACAATTGCCACTACTACTACTGACATTACTACTGCCACTACTACTACTACTACTATTACTACTACTGCTGCTTCTGCTGCTGCTGTTACTACTACTACTACTACTGCTACTACTACTAATATTTATAATACTACAACTACTGATATTACTACTAGTACAACTACTGATATTACTACTGCCACTACTACTACTACTACTACTACTACCACCGATATTACTACTACTACTACCGATACCGATATTGCTACTACTACTACAATTACTACTACTATTACTACTGATATTACTACTACTACTGCTACTACTACTACTACTACTACTACTACTACTACTACTACCACCACCGATATTACTACCACCACCGATATTACTACCACTACTACTACTACTACTACTACTACTACTACTACCACCGATACCGATATTGCTACTACTACTACAACTACTACTACTATTACTACTGATATTACTACTACTACTGCTACTACCACTACGACACCACCACTACTACTACTACTACTACGTACCACCGATATTAGTACTACTACTATTACTATTACTACTACTACTACTACGACTATTAGTACTACCGATATTACTACTACTATTACTACTACTTCTACTACTACTACTACTACTACTATGAATGTATTTGAATGTAGAGTGTACCTCAGGGATGTGTGGCCAGTGGATCAGTGTAAGTGTGAATCACTGTTCTCACACAACAACACAACAACACAACAACACAACAACACAACAACACAACAACACACGCCTGCTTGTGTTGTTCCTGTACCTGTTAACAGTTTCCCCACAACTCTGTCGTGGTGGGCATGGTAATTGTGCAGGTAACGCATATAAAAGCTCGTACTTGGCCCGCCATGGGTGAGCAGTGATTTAAAGCCCCACAGCGCAGGCTCGGATCGTCAGGATGGGTGGGGTGGGGGTGGGGGGTGGTGGGGGCAGTACATCATCTCGCACTTCATCACTTGGGTTGCCCACAAATCAGCGCGCTGCATCTCCTGCGCGTCTCCTGCGGAAGTGGCAAACATTCATCACGGCTAATTGCTGCCCAGCTCAGGTTGTGACGCTCCACCTCTTCAGCTGCTCCGTGTGCCGGTACTTGGTATGCTCTCCCGAACCCCACCCTGCCCACTTAAGGCAGAGATATCTGAAACTGGGCAAAGTTATGGGGCAATAATTAAAGCGCGCTGTCATGCTGGGCGCGCATGTATAACCCGGTGTCGTGGCGGCGGTAATCACGGTGATCTAGTGCGGCCGACTGGCCCTGATGGAACGTTCCTTCCTTCCTTCCTCCCGGAGGGAGGGAGGGAGGATAGTGACTCAGTCTGCCACTTCCTGCACTTCCTAAACAACTCCCCTGTCACCTCCTCTCTACATGCCGGTCTCGTCCACGTCGTCCGGGGTTGTACGGAGGCAGATGAATGGGACACCGGTGAAAAGGAGGTCCCGGGGACCATCGTCAGAGTCTCCCGCGGATTCCCGTCCCTGGCTCCGACCTGCGCAGCGCTCCCAGAGGAGGATCCGTCATCCCACGGAGCGACGTGGCGCAGCTGCGCCAGGCTGTCAGAGGACCAGACCACAGACCGCCACAGACCGCCACAGACCGCCACAGACCGTCAGTCACCTGCACATGCTCGCCAAGATTCAAATGAAAGCCTCTGAAATCTCTCAAAAAGTCTGTCAAAAGCCTGCCGTGAGCACGTGAACCAATACAAGCGATATTCCGTCACTTCCGGACCTCGGAGCTGGCGAGCCGCCAACACGGAGTGCAGGTGGGCAGCTGCCCCGCACCATCAGCGCCTGCGAGACAGGAGAGGTCCATGAAGACACCTTAAGCAATCCCAAAATAAATAGTTTGGATATACTAGAGTTTTTAATGTGCAGGTGACACAATCCGATAACTTTAAAAGTTCTCCAGTAAATGTAGAAAAACATACTTGTACTTCCCCCCTCATGATTAAGTTGAACACAGGAATTAGAGCGACAACAGCTCATCAGCAAAAACTACTGCATAAGGTCTTATGCAGATATTATATCTACAGTATTTACCAAAAATAATAACAATAAAACAATACAAAGAATCCAGTTGTCATATGAGATATGATATAATACATGACATGACCTGATATGATCTACATACATAGATACATACATACACACACACACACACACACACACACACACACACACACACACACACACACACACACACACACACACACATATATATATACACATACATATACATGTATATGTGTATATATATATATATATATATATATATATATGATATGACATGATATGACATGATATATAATGATGATGATGACCCAGAACTCGCTGGAGGGACTACATGTCCAATCTGGCCTGGGAACACCTTGGGATCCTCCAAGAGGAGCTGGAGGGTGTTGCTGGGGAGAGGGATGTCTGGAGTGCCCTACTTAGCTTGCTGCCACCACGACCCCACCCCGGAGAAGCGGCTGAAGCTGATATGATATGATATGATATATGATATGCCATATGACATGATATAATATGATATATGACATGATATAATATGATAAATGATATGATATATGACATGATATAATATGATATATGATATGATATCAAGTTCAAGTACTTTATTTGTCACATGCACAAAATACAAAGTAAAACATGCAGCGAAATGAAGAGGGGTACTCTGTCTGCCACTGTGTGAAACAAGACATAGGCCTAGTATATAGAGATAAAAGACAAAAGATCAGTGCATTCTTAAGTCAAAATAAACAATAAATAAAAAATAAAAACCCTAGCTGTCTCAAGTATGTGAAAGGTCGTATATGTTGAGAGTTCTTATGGCCTGTGGATAGAAACTTCTCTTTAGTCTCTCTGTTTTGGCCCTAAGACTACAGAGGCGTCTACCAGACCCCAATAGCCTGAACAGTCCGTTGTTTGGGTGAGAAGTGTCGCTCATGATCTTCTTGGCTCTCGTCCTCACCCTTCTGGTGTAAGTGTCCTGCAGGATGGGGAGGGATGTTCTGCTGCTGCGTTCAGCTGATCGTACCACTCTCTGCAAGTCAACTCGGTCAGGGGCAGAACAGTTTCCACACCAGTCGGTGATGCAACCTGTTAGGACGCTCTCCACAGCCGAGGAATAGAATGTCTTCAGGATGGAGGGTGACACCTTGAATTTCCTCATCCTTCGGAGGAAGTAGAGCCTCTGTCTGGACTTCTTTAGAGTGTGCTGAGTGTGAAGAGTCCAGGTAAGGTCCTCAGCGATGTGTGCGCTGAGGTATTTAAAGCTGGAGATCCTCTCCATAGGTTCCCCGTTGATCTTTAGTGAGTTGTATCCTTTCCCCTGCTGTCTCCTGAAGTCCACCACCATTTCTTTGGTCTTGCTGACGTTCAAGGTCAGGTTGTTGGACTGGCACCACTGTGCTAGGTCATCTACTTGGTTCAGATAGGCCTGTCCGTTGTTGTGTGTTGTCTGCAAATTTGATGATGGAGGTGGAGCTGTCCGTGGCTTTGCAGTCATGTGTGTAGATGTTGTACAGCAGAGGGCTCAGCACACAACCCTGAGAAGCACCTGTGTTGAGGATCAATGCTCTGGAGGTTGGGCCGCCCACCCTAACCACCTGGGGCCAGTCAGTGAGAAAGTTGTACACCCAATTGCACAATGGGGTTTTGATTCCTAGCGACCTCATCTTCGTGACCAGATTGAGGGGGACGATAGTATTAAACGCTGAACTGTAGTCAATGAACAGCATATGTACGTAGTTCCCTCTCCCCCCATCCAGGTGGGTTAAGGTGGTGTGCAAGAGGTTGGAGTGGCATTGTCTTTGCACCTGTTGTTTTTATAGGCAAATTGGAGGAAGTCGAATGAGCTGGGCAGGGATGAGCAGATGAAATCTTTCACCAACCTCTCAAAGCACTTCATCACTACTGACGTTAGGGCCACTGGTCGGTAGTCATTCAGGCATGATGGACTGTTGTTCTTTGGCACAGGGACAGTAATGTACCGCTTGACGCATGAGGGGACGACGGCTTGGACCAGGGATGTGTTAAAGATGCATGTAAACACTGGAGCTAGCTGGTTAGCGCAGGATTTTAAGACCCGGCCAGGGATCTCGTCAGGACCTGCAGCTTTCTTGCCATTCACCCCCCTAAGGGCCCTCCTCACATTGCTCTCAGTGACGGTGAATGGAGGTTCCCCGCTGTCTACTGTGGCCGTTTGGCTGTTGTTGGTGCCGCTAGCCTCATAGCGTGCGTAAAACACCTTCAGTTTGTCAACTAGGGAGGGATCCACACTCATAGCCGAGCACGGCTTGTTTTTAAAATCCGTAATGACCCCTAGTCCATTTCACGAGCGGAGTCACCCCCATTAAAGTCGGCTTCCACGTTGTCCTTTATAGCGCCACTTAGCCTCTTTGTCTTCCGCAGGCCGTAAGACGCTGCTTTATAATCAGTCATGTCACCAGAAATCAGCCCTGCATTGTAGGCGGTGGTGCGAGCTGTTAACGACCTGGTTTCTGGTTTCTGGTTCGGGAAGATCTTAATCTTGACAGTTGGAATGATAGCATTTGTTAGCATAGCGATGTAACTCACTGCTACTTCCATGAACTCACTGACGTTAGCCGAGGTCGTGTGGAACATCTCCCAATCAGCCTTCTCAAGAGCGTCCTGCAACATGGCTTCCAAATGGTCAGCCCAACGCGTCACCTCTTTCGTCACCGGGGATTCCCTGAGGACTTTTTGCTTGTATTGTAACGTGCACGGATAAGTAGACAGGTTGGCCCTGCACTAACGGGTCGGACCCTTTAGTCGACTGGTTAACGTTGCTGCTTGCGGAGTGGGAGACACGAGTTCGCGTCCTGGCTGTGGCGACGGTCTCCCGGACTGCCCCCCGAATTCGCTACATTGTTGTCAGAAGTGGTATGGTGAGACCGTGAGGTCATCGGAAGCGCGTGCGCCCAGAGGCATGAGGGAGTTGATATGCCGAAGCGCGCTTCCCGAAGGAGGGGGCTAGTGTAACGTGCACGGATAAGTAGACACGTTGGTTCTTGACTAAAGGGTCCGACCCGTTAGTCAAGAACCAACGTGTCTACTTATCCGTGCACGTTACAGTATCTTGGTAGGAGGAGGATTGCGGCATGGTCTACTTGCCGAACGCTGGCAGGGAGATGAGTATTTCTTCCTCTCGTGGGGAAGTGAATATGTTGTTTAAATTCTGACATGCCCCGGGTAAGACTTGCTTTGATAAAGTCACCGAGCACTATGAAAGCAGCCCCCGGATACCGTTGTTGTTGTTTGTTTATCACCTCCTGCAGCTCGGATACGGCAATGTCAGTGCTGGCTTGTGGTGGAATAGACCGCTGTGATGATGACTGATGTAAAGTCGCGGGGCAGGTGGAATGAACGGCACATGATGGTGAGATGCTCCAGGTGGGGAGAGCAGGACCGAGAGAGAACCATAACGTTCCTTGGGTCACACCACTTGTTGTTTGTCATGAAGCAGACTCCTCCACCTTTGGATTTGCTGGACTCCTCTGTTCCATCCATACGGACAGTGGAGAAGTGTTCAGCCGGTGTAGCTGCGTGGTCCGGTACGGTGGGGGTCAACCAGGTGAAACACAGGATGTTACAGTCTCTAATGTCCCGTTGGAATTGTGTCCTCGCTCTCATGTCATCCAGCTTATTCTCTAATGATTGAACATTTGCGAGTAGGATGCTCGGCAAGGCTGGGCGGTTTGCCTGGCTCCTCAGATCCTGTTTCTGACCCCAGCTCGTTTCCCTCGATGTTTCTTGGGCTTTCTCCTGATCCCAGTGTAATATTCCAAAAGTAAGCAATCTTCATTACTCTGGCTGACGCTTCGGAGAATCTCCGCTGGTAACCCTGTTGCGGTCCCAGGAAACTGATTTCTAATCTTTAAAAGCATATCGCGATCATATGCGATCATATTAAAGATAAATTTGGTAGAAAGTTAAAAAAAGAAGTAAGTAAAACATAAGATACGACATAAAATAAGACACAGACTAGACGGAGCAACCCCGGTTGCTTCTGGTCTCTCCCGCGCTACCCGGAAGTACCAGGAAGTATATGATATGATATATGATATATGATATGATATGATATGATACGATATGGTATGATATGATATGCTATGATGCTTGTCTAGTGTAACTACCAGGGAACACCTCAGCCTGCTGATCTGTGTCCAGAAACGGTCCCCACTGTAGATTACCACACTGACGTGTCATGGAAACTGTATTCAGACTTACAAACTGCACTTGAACCAGTATTATTTCCCACAGAAGACTGTTTGCAAGGTTGTAATATGGTTACTTTTAAGAACATGTGACAAATTAAAGTAAACTGTTTTCTTTTAAGTGATCCTGTAACATCATTACATTTCATCTCCTACCTGCAGCCGTGGTGGAAGCGAGACTATCCCTTTCTCTGTTACAGCACAACTTCCTTTCTCTCTTACAGCACAACTTCCTTTCTCTGTTACAGCACAACTTCCTTTCTCTCTTACAGCACAACTTCCTTTCTCTCTTACGGCACAACTTCCTTTCTCTCTTACGGCACAACTTTCTTTCTCTCTTACGGCACAACTTTCTTTCTCTCTTATGGCACAACTCCCTTTCTCTCTTATGGCACAACTCCCTTTCTCTCTTACAGCACAACTTCCTTTCTCTCTTACGGCACAACTTCCTTTCTCTCTTACAGCACAACTCCCTTTCTTTCTTACAGCACAACTTCCTTTCTCTCTTATGGCACAACTCCCTTTCTTTCTTACAGCACAACTTCCTTTCTCTCTTATGGCACAACTCCCTTTCTCTCTTATGGCACAACTCCCTTTCTCTCTTATGGCACAACTCCCTTTCTCTCTTACGGCACAACTTCCTTTCTCTCTTACGGCACAACTTCCTTTCTCTCTTACAGCACAACTCCCTTTCTCTCTTATGGCACAACTCCCTTTCTCTCTTACGGCACAACTCCCTTTCTCTCTTATGGCACAACTCCCTTTCTCTCTTATGGCACAACTCCCTTTCTCTCTTATGGCACAACTCCCTTTCTCTCTTATGGCACAACTCCCTTTCTCTCTTACGGCACAACTCCCTTTCTCTCTTATGGCACAACTCCCTTTCTCTCTTACGGCACAACTTCCTTTCTCTCTTATGGCACAACTTTCTTTCTCTCTTATGGCACAACTCCCTTTCTCTGTTACAGCACAACTTCCTTTCTCTCTTACGGCACAACTTCCTTTCTCTCTTACGGCACAACTTTCTTTCTCTCTTATGGCACAACTCCCTTTCTCACAGCACAACTTCCTTTCTCTCTTATGGCACAATTCCCTTTCTCTCTTACAGCACAACGTTCTTTCTCTCTTACGGCACAATACAATTTCTTTTCTCTGTTACAGCACAACTTCCTTTCTCTCTTATGGCACAACTCCCTTTCTCTCTTATGGCACAACTCCCTTTCTCTCTTACAGCACAACTTCCTTTCTCTCTTACGGCACAACTCCCTTTCTCTCTTATGGCACAACTCCCTTTCTCTCTTACAGCACAACTTCCTTTCTCTCTTATGGCACAACTCCCTTTCTCTCTTACAGCACAACTTCCTTTCTCTCTTACGGCACAACTCCCTTTCTCTCTTACAGCACAACTCCCTTTCTCTCTTATGGCACAACTCCCTTTCTCTCTTACAGCACAATACAATTTCTTTTCTCTGTTACAGCACAATTTCCTTTCTCTCTTATGGCACAACTCCCTTTCTCTCTTATGGCACAACTTCCTTTCTCTCTTACAGCACAATACAATTCCTTTCTCTGTTACAGCACAATTTCCTTTCTCTCTTACGGCAAAACTTCCTTTCTCGCTTATGGCACAACTCCCTTTCTCTCTTACAGCACAACTTCCTTTCTCTCTTATTGCACAACTCCCTTTCTCTCTTACAGCACAACTTCCTTTCTCTCTTATTGCACAACTTCCTTTCTCTCTTACGGCACAACTTCCTTTCTCTGCTACAGCACAACTTCCTTTCTCTCTTACGGCACAACTTCCTTTCTCTCTTACGGCACAACTTCCTTTCTCTGCTACAGCACAGATTCATTTCTTTGTTACAGCACAACTCCCTTTCTCTGTTACAGCACAAATTCCTTTCTCTGTTAAAGCGCAACTCCCATTCTCTGTTACAGCACAACTCCCTTTCCATTTTACAGCACAACTTCCTTTCTCTGTTACAGCACAATTCCCTTTCCATTTTCCAGCACAACTCCCTTTCTCTCTTACGGCACATCTTCCTTTCTCTGCTACAGCACAACTCCCTTTATCTACTACAGCACAACTCCCTTTCTCTGTTACAGCATAAATTCCTTTCTCTCTTACAGCACAACTTCCTTTCTCTGCTACAACACAACTCCCTTTATCTACTACAGCACAACTCCCTTTCTCTGCTACAGCACAACTTCCTTTCTCTGCTACAGCACAACTCCCTTTCTCTGCTACAGCACAACTCCCTTTCTCTGTTACAGCACAACTCCCTTTCTCTGCTACAACACAACTTCCTTTCTCTCTTACAGCACAACTTCCTTTCTCTGTTACAGCACAACTTCCTTTCTCTGTTACAGCACATCTTCCTTTCTCTGCTACAACACAACTTCCTTTCTCTGTTACAGCACAACTTCCTTTCTCTGTTACAGCACATCTTCCTTTCTCTGTTACAGCACAACTTCCTTTCTCTGTTACAGCACAACTTCCTTTCTCTGCTACAACACAACTTCCTTTCTCTCTTACGGCACAACTTCCTTTCTCTCTTACAGCACAACTCCCTTTCTCTCTTATGGCACAACTCCCTTTCTCTCTTATGGCACAACTCCCTTTTTCTCTTACGGCACAACTCCCTTTCTCTCTTATGGCACAACTCCCTTTCTCTCTTACGGCACAACTCCCTTTCTCTCTTATGGCACAACTCCCTTTCTCTCTTATGGCACAACTCCCTTTCTCTCTTACGGCACAACTCCCTTTCTCTCTTACGGCACAACTTCCTTTCTCTCTTACGGCACAACTTTCTTTCTCTCTTATGGCACAACTCCCTTTCTCACAGCACAACTTCCTTTCTCTCTTACGGCACAACTCCCTTTCTCTCTTATGGCACAACTCCCTTTCTCTCTTACAGCACAACTTTCTTTCTCTCTTACGGCACAATACAATTTCTTTTCTCTGTTACAGCACAACTTCCTTTCTCTCTTATGGCACAACTCCCTTTCTCTCTTATGGCACAACTCCCTTTCTCTCTTACAGCACAACTTCCTTTCTCTCTTATGGCACAACTCCCTTTCTCTCTTACAGCACAACTTCCTTTCTCTCTTACAGCACAACTTCCTTTCTCTCTTACAGCACAACTTCCTTTCTCTCTTATGGCACAACTTCCTTTCTCTCTTACAGCACAACTTCCTTTCTCTCTTATGGCACAACTCCCTTTCTCTCTTACAGCACAATACAATTTCTTTTCTCTGTTACAGCACAACTGCCTTTCTCTGTTATAGCACAACTCCCTTTCTCTGCTACAGCACAACTTCCTTTCTCTGTTACAGCACAACTCCCTTTCTCTGTTACAGCACAACTTCCTTTCTCTGTTACAGCACAACTTCCTTTCTCTCTTACAGCACAACTTCCTTTCTCTCTTATTGCACAACTCCCTTTCTCTCTTACAGCACAACTTCCTTTCTCTCTTACAGCACAACTTCCTTTCTCTGCTACAGCACAACTTCCTTTCTCTGCTACAGCACAACTTCCTTTCTCTCTTACAGCACAACTCCCTTTCCCTGTTAAAGCACAGATTCATTTCTTTGTTACAGCACAACTCCCTTTCTCTGTTACAGCACAAATTCCTTTCTCTGTTAAAGCGCAACTCCCATTCTCTGTTACAGCACAACTCCCTTTCCATTTTACAGCACAACTTCCTTTCTCTGTTACAGCACAACTCCCTTTCCATTTTCCAGCACAACTCCCTTTCTCTCTTACGGCACATCTTCCTTTCTCTGCTACAGCACAACTTCCTTTCGCTGTTACAGCACATCTTCCTTTCTCTGCTACAGCACAACTCCCTTTCGCTGTTACCGCACAAATTCCTTTCTCCGTTACAGCACAACTTCCTTTCTCTGCTACAGCACAACTTCCTTTCTCTGTTACAGCACAACTTCCTTTCTCTGTTACAGCACAACTTCCTTTCTCTGCTACAGCACAACTTCCTTTCTCTGTTACAGCACAACTCCCTTTATCTACTACAGCACAACTCCCTTTCTCTGTTACAGCATAAATTCCTTTCTCTCTTACAGCACAACTTCCTTTCTCTGCTACAACACAACTCCCTTTATCTACTACAGCACAACTCCCTTTCTCTGCTACAGCACAACTTCCTTTCTCTGCTACAGCACAACTCCCTATCTCTGCTACAGCACAACTCCCTTTCTCTGTTACAGCACAACTCCCTTTCTCTGTTACAGCACAACTTCCTTTCTCTGTTACAGCACATCTTCCTTTCTCTGCTACAACACAACTTCCTTTCTCTGTTACAGCACAACTTCCTTTCTCTGTTACAGCACATCTTCCTTTCTCTGCTACAACACAACTTCCTTTCTCTGTTACAGCACAACTTCCTTTCTCTGTTACAGCACAACTTCCTTTCTCTGTTACAGCACAACTTCCTTTCTCTGTTACAGCACAACTTCCTTTCTCTGTTACAGCACAACTTCCTTTCTCTGCTACAGCACAACTTCCTTTCTCTGTTACAGCACAACTCCCTTTATCTACTACAGCACAACTCCCTTTCTCTGTTACAGCATAAATTCCTTTCTCTCTTACAGCACAACTTCCTTTCTCTGCTACAACACAACTCCCTTTATCTACTACAGCACAACTCCCTTTCTCTGCTACAGCACAACTTCCTTTCTCTGCTACAGCACAACTTCCTTTCTCTGCTACAGCACAACTCCCTTTCTCTGTTACAGCACAACTTCCTTTCTCTGATACAGCACAACTCCCTTTCTCTGTTACAGCACAACTCCCTTTCCATTTTCCAGCACAACTTCCTTTCTCTGTTACAGCACAACTTCCTTCCTCTGTTACAGCACAACTTTCTGTGCAATGTAGATGAGTGTAGTGGTGTAATAACAACTTGCCTGCAGGGTATTGGGGTAACTTCTCTGTACACTGTGTAAAACAGCCACCTATCCTGTTTCCCCCTGTCTGCAAAATCACATAAGGGATCTGTCTTGCACTTTTCTCTTTTATTTTTATCGAGGCGTCATGGCTCTCTGTTCAAATACTCACTGTATGCATTGAGACTGTCATGTCCATCTACCTCAGGCATGTATGTAAGTAACCTGCTAACATGTATTTCAGCATCTCTGATATATTCTCTGCACCACTATACTTTATCTCTTCTTATTTCACCTGTATAAGTCAGTCCTTGTGTAGATACTATTATGCAGATTGTTGTGTTGTAGTGTTGCTGTTCTATGTTAAGTACACTGAGAGAGCCATGAAACCATAGTCACATTCCATGTATTTGCAAACCTTCATAAGCATGATTCTGATTCTGATTCTGCTTCTGATACTGGTTCTAGTTCCTCAGCAGGAGAATCAAAGTGTGCTGTCAGTAGATGCTGTTCAGTGGTTTGTGGTCTTGTTTGAGTGTCCTGTTAAAAAACATCACAGTGTTGGAAATGCTGGAACAACGTCCAGATGAGGGTCTGGACGGCCTTTGTTTTAATCCTGAACTTGGGAGGAGCAGCACAGAGAAGTCAGGGGAGATTTATGAGCCAGCGCTCACTGCTTCTTAAGAGGAAGCATAAAGGAGTGTACTTAATCATTTATTACCTTGAGCCACAGTGGAAATCAAAATGGATTTCTGAATCTGCTCGGCTCTTAAATCCAGTCCTGGAGCAGTGTGATTCATGAACGTGACACGAGGTGGCGCTCCTCTGTGTGTGTTGGTGGACATGTGTAAAACAGCATTTTGGCCCCATAAAACACATTCAGGTTATGTGTTGTGTGTTGTGTGTTGTTTCATATGTATCTTCTGGAAGTGCAGTATATCAGTTAACATGATTCACAGATGCACGTTTGTTCAGAGTTGATGGGCTGTAGGTCACCTGTGCAGGAGCTAATACAAGGAGGTAGCTGGTTCGGCGGCACGGTGGTCCAGTAGTCAGCGCTGTCGCATCACAGCAAGAAAGTCCTGGTTTCGAACCCCCGGGGTTTTACAACCTTGGGGTCATCCCATGTCGTCCTCTCTGTGGAGTTTGCATGTTCTCCCCATGTCTGCGGTGCTTTCTCCGAGTGCTCCGGTTTCCCCCACCATCAAAAAGACATGCATGTTTAATTCTCCTGTCTGTGCCCCTGAGCAAGGCATGTCAAGATGAACTGGAGGTGGTCCCCGGGTGCTGCACGGTGGCTTCCCACTGTTCCTAGCTACACAGATAGGATGGGTTACATGCAGAGCGTAATTACCCTACGGGGATCAATAAAATATCTCAAAATCAGATTCAAATCCCAGGACTAGCTCAGTACTTCTGGTTGGACCTGGGCTTACAGGCAGAGACCAGGTATTTTATCACATTTGATTATTTTACTACTGGGCCCCTTGGGCAAGGCATTAGCCCCTCCCTAATGCCTCCTGTAGGTAGCACTAAAATAAGTCCATTGTATAAATGAATCAACGAAGTAAGACTTGGAGGGAAAGAAAACACATGTCTGATGCTATGTCCCATCTCTCTGCAGCCTTCTGGCTATGTGGGGAACGTGGACATGTTACAATATTCAGTTCCACTGTCAAGATGATTTCTTTTTCTATCAAGCATAACCAAAAGCCTACTTTACTATCCACCTTATCTGAGAATACTTTACTTGCTGATGTCCACGTCTTTTCACACGCACTTACTCGGCCCCGTGTCCTCGTCTTCTTTGTTTTTTTCTGAAGTATTTTCTAACAAAAACTGTTTAAGTCAAATCATAATGAATTAACTAGACTTGACGACATACGCCCCATTATAAAATAAAGTAGCATATATTTTACATTCAGCACTGCTGCAACTTCATCTTTAACTTGGAGGATACTGTGTTTTAACGCTGTGATCTTATCTCAAGGGACCTTATTACATTCCCTGGTCCCTCCATACCCAACTCCCACAGCACTGAATGGATTAATTAGGATATGAAATCTTGTGAAATCTTCTGAGATCGTCGCACTGTAAAGAGGCTGAGAGACGGAGAAAGCGGGAGAGAGACATAAAGAGAGAGAGAGAGGGAGAAGTTGTGGAGATCAGGAGGCTCCATGGTCCATGTTTGGCACAACATGCAGGGAACATGGTGAGAACATGCAGAGAATGTGCAGAGAACACGTAGAGAACATGGAGAGAACACATAGAACACGCAGAGAACACGCAGAGAACACGCAGAGAACACGCAGAGAACATGGACAGAACATGCAGAGAACACACATAGAACATGCAGAGAACACACATAGAACATGCAGAGAACACGCAGAGAACATGCAGAGAACACATAGAACATGCAGAGAACACGCAGAGAACACGCAGAGAACATGCAGAGAACATGCAGAGAACATGCAGAGAACACACAGAGAACACGCAGAGAACATGCAGAGAACATGGACAGAACATGCAAAGAACACACAGAGAACACGCAGAGAACACGCAGAGAACACGCAGAGAACATGCAAAGAACATGCAGAGAACATGCAGAGAACACATAGAACATGCAGAGAACATGCAGAGAACATGCAGAGAACACATAGAACATGCAGAGAACATGCAGAGAACATGCAGAGAACACATAGAACATGCAGAGAACATGCAGAGAACATGCAGAGAACACATAGAACATGCAGAGAACATACAGAGAACACGCAGAGAACACGCAGAGAACATGGACAGAACATGCAGAGAACACACAGAGAACATGCAGAGAACATGCAGAGAACACATAGAACATGCAGAGAACATGCAGAGAACACATAGAACATGCAGAGAACACGCAGAGAACACACAGAGAACATGCAGAGAACATGGACAGAACATGCAGAGAACACACAGAGAACACGCAGAGAACATGCAGAGAACATGCAGAGAACATGCAGAGAACACACAGAGAACACGCAGAGAACATGCAGAGAACATGGACAGAACATGCAAAGAACACACAGAGAACACGCAGAGAACATGCAGAGAACATGAACAGAACACGCAGAGAACATGCAGAGAACACGCAGAGAACATGCAGAGAACATGGCCTAAACGTGGAGCTTGGCTGTGCTGCTGCTATCAATGAAGACTCGATATTAAGGCGTCAAGATTATTACAACTGACCAAAGCTGAAACTAGGTCCAAAAAGAGGGTAAAATATTCTGGAGTCAACTTCATCATTAAAAATGATGAAAAACTAAAACAGCAAAATTAATGAGATGCTATGTAAGATGTTCACTTAATTACAGCTTACAACCCACACCATAGTTATTCTCATCTCTCTAACCCATTAATTTCCCTTTTGGTTTGCTCTTGCCTTTTATTTTGCTCTAGAGTAGTTTTTTTTCTGGGTTGTAGAATTACCCCATCACCACCTCGTCCCCTCCCCCCCAAAAGGCAAATATTACAAGATATGACTGAAGTGTAGCCCATCAGCATGGCTGGGCGACACAACACAGTCCCCGGTGGACTGGTTAACAGGAAGCTACAGGAAACAGGAACAGTGACGGGAAGTAAGAAGGCAAAAGATCTGTAAATATTAACGTTGTCGTTGTCCCACAGAGGATGTCAGGTGTTGTTTTTATCTCAGTTTGAGCAACGTTCTGACGTTTCAGACCTTAAAGTCTGCCACCCAACTGAACACCAGCACGACAAAAGTCTCATCACTCATCATCAAGTCCTCATCAGCTCAAACACGGTACAAACATACACAGTACAAGAAGAAATACAAACAAAGTACAAACATTACACAATACAAGAAGTACAAACACGGTACAAACAAACACAGTACAAGAAGAAGTACAAACAGTATAAACATACTGTAGTGGGAAATGCCTGGGGATGTACTTGGAATGTTGCACTGGGCTCGTGCAGCTAGAGGACCAATCACAGGTTAGCTCGCGCTGTCACAGACGCAACTATATTAGACACCGCGGGGGAGACAAAGCGCCAGAACTGTTTAGTAACCATATCGTAGACTGTCACCTTAGCGTGGGATAGAGCAGGGAAACCTAGCGTATCCTGGGCTAGACAGTAGATACGGTGGCTAGCAGTGGTAGTGTTAGCAGCAGACTGCCTCGGTACCTGTAGCTAGCTGACTACCCCCGAGAGCTTCCCCAGAGAGACTGAGAGAGACATTCACCCGGTCACACCGGAGCCAGAGTACAGAGAGAGAGAGAGACACGCACCCCGGAGAGCAGCCATCCATCTCCCGCCCCGCCTAGAGCTCAGCCGCCCTGTTCCATCACCAGCCCTGGTCCCAAGGTGAGCTTGCTAACCCATTAGCACACGGCTAACTAGCTAACTAGCGGGCTAGCCCTAGCATTGGCGCAGCTATCTAGCTAACGGTGGTGAAGCCCGGTTTGTCGCACCTAAAAGTCCCCGCCTCCATCCATAGTTATCCGGGCTATAGAAAAACCGCGACAATACACAGTACAAGAAGAAGTACAAACAGTACAAACATACACAGTACAAGAAGAAGAACAAACAGTATAAACATACAAAGTATAAGAAGAAGTACAAACAGTACAAACATACACAGTACAAGAAGAAGTACAAACAGAGTAAAAACATTACACAGTACAAGAAGAAGTACAAACACAGTACAAACATACAATTTACAAGAAGAAGTTTAAAGTACAAACATTACACAGTACAAGAAGAAGTACAAACAAAGAACAAACATTACACAGTACAAGAAGAAGTACAAACAAAGAAAAAACATTACACAGTACAAGAAGAACAAACACAGTACAAATATTACACAGTACAAGAAGAAGTCCAAAGTATAAACATTATGTAAGGTGCATGGATAAGAAGGCACGCTGGCCGCCGCTGGGTGGCGGGTCTGAGCCTTTAGTCTAGCGGTTCGCGATGCCTCCTGCGGTGTGGGTGATACGGGTTCGCTTCCCGGTCGCGGCACTTCCTGTGGTTGTCTTGTCCCCCGAATTCGCTACAATTATTTAGTACAAGAAGGTCTGATTATCCGGAGACGTAGGGACGATGAAGAGTTGTGTTAACTGTGTAAGCTTTACTTGTCTCTAAACATTTCTTATTACATTTTTTTATTTTCTCTCTATGACAGCGAGTAGATGTCTGGGGTGTACGTAGCACTGAGGTGTGTTTATTCTTGCTACATGACGTCATCATGTGTTTTTATTTCTCTCCCATGTGTTTTTCTTTTTCTCTCGTGTGTTGTGATGTGTTGTTTCTCTTGTTGCTCACAGTAGGTGAGTTTGTGTTGTGCAGCATTGAATGTGAACTATTCATGGGTTTCAGTCACGTGGTTTTTGTTGCTATGGCCGCCATCTTGAGGGCCGCGGTCCCCGGGGAGTTTGAAAGATGGCTCTGTCCATATTCGCTCACTGAACCACGGAGGAGAAGCAGCGTTATCCGCATAAAATCGAGTTTTTAGAACTGGATCCTTATCTTCTATCCAAAGACCAGTTAACCCCACTTCCGTCTGCTATAGATCTTCCTAATTTTACGTTTCACGACGTCTACGTGTACCTCGTCCACAATCCCTCACCATACTCAGGTGAAGCCCTGGAAGCCGTCAGAAGCACTGAAGCCCACCGCTACGTCACCGCAGGATGGGTGAAGGACGTCAACATGAATCATGGAAGAACGAGAAGACTGCTCGTCTTTACAGGAAGGGTAAGTGACTGTCTGTTGATAAATGTCATATTAGCATTAGTGCACAGGACACATCTATGAAGCTAGCTAGCCTTGTAACAAAACTGTCTTGTTACAAGGCTATGAAGCTAACGCGGTAGCCAGCTAGCTAACGCTAGCTAGCTAACGCTAGCTACTTACCCAAAACAGAGTGCTCACTGCATAGCCTGGAGTGTTCTGTGGGAATCCAGTGGTCCCTTCTGATCGCTGCGATCCATTTATTTCGACGATCATGGTTTTTAGGGATTCTGTAAATTGTAATCCATTTGTTTGTGACTTTTTGTGGTCACAACCCACAGCACAACAGATCGAAGGCATCTTGGCATCCGTTGGTCCTCAAGATGGCGGTGTGACGCACCACTCAAATGACGTGAAACCCATGAATACAGTACAGTGGGAGTTGGGAGTGTGAACTATACAGCACAGTGGGAGTTGGGAGTGTGAACTATACAGCACAGTGGGAGTTGGGTGTGTGAACTATACAGCACAGTGGGAGTTGGGTGTGTGAACTATACAGCACAGTGGGAGTTGGGAGTGTGAACTATACAGCACAGTGGGAGTTGGGTGTGTGAACTATACAGCACAGTGGGAGTTGGGTGTGTGAACTATACAGCACAGTGGGAGTTGGGTGTGTGAACTATACAGCACAGTGGGTTAAGGGAGTGTGTAGTGTACAGTAGCTGAGGTCAGGTCAGAGTAGGGGAGAAGGGGCAGGATAAAATAAGTGTGTACTTCCTCCTGCTGCTTCTCCAACATGTAGCACATCATGTGATGCATGAGACATGTGGTCACTGAGTCTGGTGTGTGGGTCTGCTGATGACCTCACATTACTGTCAGTGGATCATGTGTCTGTTGTGTCCTGTTGTATGTTAAGTCCTGCTTGTATGTTATGTCCTGCTTGTATGTTATATCCTGCTTGTATGTTATGTCCTGCTTGTATGTTATGTCCTGCTTTTTTTCTCTTGTACTGTGTAATGTTTGTACTGTGTTTGTACTTCCTCTTGTACTGTGTAGTGTTTGTACTGTGTTTGAGTTCCATGCTCACACTGTTCCACAGTTTTACCCCACAGGTGGAAATGCCCCTGCTCTTCACAGTTGTACCAACACATCATTTCTGGAAGTTTAATTCCCCTCTCAGATTATATTCCCCTGCTCTGTCTGAGAGTATTGTGTGTAGTACTGGGTAGTAGAGTGTTTCTTGATGTGAACATTATTTGTGCTGTGTTAAATTCTACTAAATCCCTGAACTTCAAGACACTTGACTTTAAAAACAGCTTGTTGGTGTTTTCACCAAATTCTGCATTATTCACTGTCCTCATGGCTCTTTTGTGTAGTATACATAATGTTGTAGGTTGGTGTTGTAGTATACATAATGTTGTAGGTTGGTGTTGTAGTATACATAATGGCTGTAGGTGGTGTTGTAATATACATAATGGTTGTAGGTTGGTGGTGTAGTATACATAATGTTGTAGGTTGGTGGTGTAGTATACATAATTGGTGTAGGGTGGTGGTGTAGTATACATAATGGGTTCAGGGTGGTGTTGCAGTATACATAATGTTGTAGGTTGGTTGTGTAGTATACATAATGGGTGTAGGTTGGTATTGTAGTATACATAATAGGTGTAGGGTGGTGGTATAGTATACATAATGGGTGTAGGGTTGTGTTGTCGTATACATAATGGGTGTAGGGTGGTGTTGTAGTATGCATAATGGGTGTAGGTTGGTGGTGTAGTATACATAATGGGTGCAGGTTGGTGGTGTAGTATACATAATGGGTGTAGGGTGGTGGTGTAGTATACATAATGGTTGTAGGTTGCTGTTGTAGTATACATAATGGGTGTAGGGTGGTGTTGTAGTATGCATAATGGGTGTAGGTTGCTGTTGTAGTATACATAATGGGTGTAGGTTGGTGTTGTAGTATACATAATGGGTGTAGGTTGGTTGTGTAGTATACATAAGGGGTGTAGGGTGGTTGTGTAGTATACATAATGGGTGTAGGGTGGTGGTGTAGTATACATAATGGTTGTAGGTTGCTGTTGTAGTATACATAATGGGTGTAGGGTGGTGTTGTAGTATGCATAATGGGTGTAGGTTGGTTGTGTAGTATACATAAGGGGTGTAGGGTGGTTGTGTAGTATACATAATGGGTGTAGGGTGGTGGTGTATTAAACATAATTGGTGTAGGTTGGTATCTTAGTATACATAATAGGTGTAGGGTGGTTGTGTAGTATACATAATGGGTGTAGGGTTGTGTTGTCGTATACATAATGGGTGTAGGGTGGTGTTGTAGTATGCATAATGGGTGTAGGTTGGTGGTGTAGTATACATAATGGGTGCAGGTTGGTGGTGTAGTATACATAATGGGTGTAGGGTGGTGGTGTAGTATACATAATGGTTGTAGGTTGCTGTTGTAGTATACATAATGGGTGTAGGGTGGTGTTGTAGTATGCATAATGGGTGTAGGTTGCTGTTGTAGTATACATAATGGGTGTAGGGTGGTGTTGTAGTATGCATAATGGGTGTAGGTTGGTTGTGTAGTATACATAAGGGGTGTAGGGTGGTTGTGTAGTATACATAATGGGTGTAGGGTGGTGGTGTAGTATACATAATGGTTGTAGGTTGCTGTTGTAGTATACATAATGGGTGTAGGGTGGTGTTGTAGTATGCATAATGGGTGTAGGTTGGTTGTGTAGTATACATAAGGGGTGTAGGGTGGTTGTGTAGTATACATAATGGGTGTAGGGTGGTGGTGTAGTATACATAATGGTTGTAGGTTGCTGTTGTAGTATACATAATGGGTGTAGGGTGCTGTTGTAGTATACATAATGGGTGTAGGTTGGTGGTGTAGTATACATAATGGGTGCAAGGTGGTGTTGTAGGTGTTACCCCATACCTCCAGACAGTAGATCAGATAAGGTAAAATAAATGAACAACACAGAGTGTACAATGATTTATGACTCAGAACGTGACTTGCTTTTCCCATGATGCAATGCTCCTTGCAGCTTTGCTCACACACATGTTATGTGAGGCTTCCAGCACATTGTGTGGTCTAGTATCACACCGAGACATTTATTTCCATGTACTCTTTCTAGTTGGACATTGTCTACCACTACTTTTACTTTGGTGTTTATTAAGTGATTTCCACACAACATAAACTTTGCTTTGTTCAGATTTAGGGATCATTTGCTTTTGTCAAAGCACCGTTTTATTTTTGCATTTCTATTGTGGTCACCTCCAAAAGCTGCTGTACATCCTCACCAGAACAAAATGCATTCATGTCATCAGCAAAGACAACACATTTCAACATGTTCGATATCTTTTATGTATCGTTTAAGTACAGAATGAACAGTTGTGGACCTAAAACCGAGCCCTGAGGTACACCACAAGTAGTATCCATGCATGACGGTTTATGCTCACTTGTCTTTACAAACTGCTGCCTGTTACTTCAATACGTAGCTGCACCACCCCTCTGAAACCACACCTTTGACTTTATCTATTAATCTGTTGTGGTCAGTAGTGTCAAAGGGTTTTTAGGTCTGTAAATATTCCCACAGCAAACTTTTCTGGTCTATGCAGTTAATTGTTTCTTCAGTTAATTCAGTGAGCAGCGGAGATGTGGCTGTTTGGTTGAGCCCCGTGCTGGCTTTCAGTCAGCAGATTGTGTTTCTCAGTGAATTTGTCTAGTCTAACAGCAACTAGTTTTTCTAGTATTTTGGAGAATTGGGACAATAATGAAATCGGTCTGTAGTTTGTAAATTGGTGTGTATCTCTGGTTTTACATAAGGGCGTGGCTTTTGCGATATGAATTTTGCTTGGAACGTTACCAGAGTGAAAGGACGTGTTGTAGATGTGGGTTAGTTGTGTAGCAATACGTTAGATTAGCTCCTGCCATATCAACACCATTCCAGTCAGTAGCTTATTGTTCTTGCATTTGTTTACAACGTCCAGGATGTCCTTTTCTTCTGCCGCTCCGAGAAACATGGCACTTGGGTTTCTGTCCCCATCACCACCGTCACGCCCCTCTGTGATTGTTTGTGTGTCACTGATTTTTCCTGCCACACATTTACAAAGAACCTGTTGAAGCCATCGACCACGTGAGCAGGTCCTCCATGTTGTTTATAGGCTTGTCCTCATCTGTAAAGGACTGAGGGCAGCTTGGGCTTCTAGAGCCGCTTCTAATAGCACTGTTCAACACCTTCCATATATACTATATACTACCTGCGGTGTTGTTTTACTGGTCTCTAACTCTTTATTGTAGTATTCCTTCCTGCATTTCCTCATCATGGTAGTTAGCTTGTTTTATATGTTTTGTATTTTATTTCTGCTTCAATGGTTCTGTGCTTTATGAATTCTTAGTAGAGCTTATATTTTTATGAAAAGCTTTACGTAGTCCCATGGACTATCTTTGTATTTCTGTTTACTGTTGGATTGTTCTATTGGGCAATTTTTATCATATAAGGATTGAAATGTGTTTAGGAATGAATCATAAGCGTTGTCAGTGTCTTCTTCTTCGTACGCTGTATTCCAGTTATGTGTTAGTAATTCATGTTTGAAAGCATTCATGGAGTCCTCTGTTCTTACTCTTATACACAGTAAAATCCCGAGTGTTCATTTAACTTCAGGAGTGTTCATTTCAGGTCCATTTGTACACTCTCAGAGTTAAATGAACACTCAGGTTTTTACTGTGTATATTTAATGTTGTTGGAACTGTGTTCTTCCTAAAATTACAGTCATAGACAGTAAACCCTGGCCCTCTGTAATGCGTGGGAATATGTTGTGTATGGCACGGTGGCACGGTGTGGTGTGGTTCTGCTAGGTCTAGTGATTCTAGGATATAAACCCAGACTATACATTGTGTTAATGAACTTGTACTGATAGCAGCAGCTGTCGTAAAGAGGCTGGACTGGCTGATGGTTGATGGCTGTTGTAAAATGAGTTGTAACATGATGAGACTGAGATTATGGGATTATTATTTACATATGACATAACATACCATGGTACCAGCACTTATAGGACGCACAATGTGGACATACTGCTATGATGGAGGGACTAAAACCTCCAGTATTCTGCAGCTAGAAGGAAACGTGGACGAAAACTGGCCTGCGTCCAAGCAACGTTTTCTTCTCTAAATCACAGCGATTGTAGACTTGGCTAGCATGTAAACTAGCTTTGCTGCTAACAGTGGCTGGCCCAAAGGCTACTGAGCTGTATAATACATTCACGCTTGAAGCTGATGATGAAGAAAATGACCTGGATAAGGTGCTTCAGAACTTTTCGATGAACACTGCACACCTTGACAAAAAGGACATCTGAGACATTTGTGTTTTGCGCCCGCATGCAAAACAGGGAGCATCCTTTGATGCTTTTTTGATTGACTTGCAAAAGGATTCATGCACCTAGACCAGTTCCAGTGGCTCCCCGTGACAGACTAAGGGCAGAAGTAGACCACATGGAAGGCCTGACTGGGTAAATTCCATTGTCTGTGTCAACTCAAAGAAAAAGGATAACTTGTGTGTTTGTGTGGATCCGAAGGATCTTAACGCTGTAACGACCGCGGATGACTAGACTCGCTAGCCCTTGCCTAACAGGTAGGACCCTTTAGTCGACTGGTTAACGTACTCGCCCGTGGTGCGGGACACCCGGGTTCGCGTCCCGGCTGCGGTAGTTCCCGGCTGCCCCAGGAATTGGCTACATGGGTGTCAGAAGTGGGATGGTGAGACCGCGCATCCGCATCCGGAGGCGTGAGGGAGTTGATATGCTGAAGCGCGGGGACGTGCCCGTGCTTCCCGAAGGAGGAGGTTCCCGGCTGCCCCCTTAATTCGCTACAATGCAAATATCAAAAGAGATCACTACCTGGGGCGCCCGGGTGGCGTAGTGGTCTATTCCAGCGTTTCTCAAACCTCTCCTGGAGGACCACTCGTCCTGCATGTTTTAGAGCTCTCCCTGCTCCAACACAGCTGATTCAAATTATCAACTCGTTATGTGCTCCCAAAGCTGCCTAATAACAAAACTGATCATCATCAGCTGTGTTGGAGCAGGGAGAGATCTAAAACATGCAGGACAAGTGGTCCTCCAGGAGAGGTTTGAGAAACGCTGGTCTATTCTGTTGCCTACCAACACGGGGATCGCCGGTTCAAATCCATATGTTACCTCCGGCTTGGTCGGGCATTCCTACGGACACAACTAGCTGTGTCTGCGGGTTGGAAGCCGGATGTGGGTATGTGTCCTGGTCGCTGCACTAGCGCCTCCTCTGGTTGGTCGGGGCGCCTGTTCAGGTGGGAGGGGGAACTGGGGGGAATAGCGTGATCCTCCTACGCACTACGACTACTGGTGAAACTCCTCACTGTCAGGTGAAAAGTAGCGGCTGGTGACTCCACATGTATCGGAGGAGGCATGTGGTAGTCTGCAGCCCTCCCCGGATCGACAGAGGGGGTGGAGCAGCGAACGGGGAGGCTAGGAAAATAGGGTAATTGGCCAAGTACAATTGGAGAGAGAAAGGGGAAAACTCTCCCCCTCTTTTTTACTTAGCCTACAATTAGTTATCTTTAAGTTGAGTGCTTCACAACCTGTACTGCATGGCTGGTCACTTTCTGTCTCAATGCATTTACCAACCACTGTTCCTCCGACCAGATTATAGAGTATAGACTATAGATTATAGTGTATAGTTTATAGAGTATAGATTATAGTTTATAGAGTCTAGATTATAGAGTCTAGATTATAGTTTATAGTGTATAGTTTATAGAGTCTAGATTATAGTTTATAGTGTATAGTTTATAGAGTCTAGATTATAGTTTATAGAGTCTAGATTATAGTTTATAGTGTATATATTTTAGATTATAGATTATAGAGTATAGATTATAGATTATAGTGTATAGTTTATAGAGTATAGATTATAGTTTATATATTATATATTATACATTATAGAGTATAAATTAAGATTATAGTGTATATATTATAGAGTATAGATTATAGATTATGGTGTATATATTATAGAGTATAGATGATGAATTATAGTGTATAGATTCTAGAGTATAGACTATAGTGTATAGATTCTAGAGTAGAGATTCTAGAGTACAGAATATAGAGTATAGATTATTGACTATTGCAAACCGTTCTCATCTCTCATGTATCTTTTATAAATTTATTTCTTATTTTTCCCTTTTTCTCCCAATTTAGTGGCCAATCGACCCCTATTTTAATTCAAACCCCCACCCTCGTACTGCATGCGTTCGCCAACTGCATCTCTCCTGCCGGCAGTCTGGAAGGAGTCGCCTCGCCACCTCCGTGACAAGGCGACTCCAGGAGGCCGAACCACTGCTTTCCCCCCACACACCCAGAGACGCAGTCACGTGACGAACACAAGCCCACTCCGCCCCCCTCCCCAAGACAGCGCTGCCAATTATTGCTGCTTCATCGAACCCGGCCATAGTCGGATCTGACGAGACCGGGGCGCGAACCCCGGACCCCAGTGGGCAACTGCATCGACACAAAGCCGATGCTTAGACCGCTACGCCACCGCGGACCCTCACGTGTCTTTTCTCTCTTTCTTTGAATGATGTCTTCTCCTTTCTCGTCTCCTGTGTGTGTGAATGGTGTGACGTGAGTCTCCCTTGTGTGCACGTGCAGTCTGTCCTCCTCCCAGGTCTCCATGGTGATGGTGGTCGCCACCTGGACACTG